>VDFB02143744.1:0-19602 GCA_007258455.2 Sequoia sempervirens
AATAAAATGGTTGTGTTGTGTCCAAGGTGTAAAATCTTGAACATGACAGTTAGATTCCCAATAAAAAAAGAGTTTGATAAACTTATACCTTGAATATTATTATAATAGAAAATCTATTTTGAATCCAAATCTACTTTCCTTGATCTGTTATTTTGTATCTTGATACCTAGAAACTTTCATCATAGAACAAATCGGTTTCATTTTTTTTCTATTAAAGATAAACCTATAAGATAATCTCTCCTATACTTTCATTTCTTCAACCTACCTTTGCATAGACTTTTACCTTGTGCTTTGTTGACTAAACTCATGACTTCAAGGAACCATACCTCTCATGAGATATCATTTTTCATACATCCATACTAGCATAATTTCAACTTACAGTATCTAACAAAAATTAACCTTCCATTATTCTTTAATGGATGTTTATGGCTTGATTCAGAATATTCATTTGAAACCGCCATAACGAATAATGGTAGAGGTTGTGCTGTTCATAATTTTTTTCACATTTCGAAAACCTTTTCATGGTAATTCAATGTGCACATGGGAAGAAATATTAGAACTCAAGTTCGAAAGAATCAACTTTTCAGATGAAGGATAAGCTAGAAGTCAATTTGAGGTCTCTTAACTGTACCATGGAAGGATTGAAATTCAATCTTACAATTTCAAGGGTTGAGTAATATTCGTGACAGTAGGTCGATTTAATCATGCCTAGTAATCGCTGGCTCTCTTTAACATGCTGATTGTGTATGTGAAAATCAATACTTGGGGCTTCCATATATTTTTGTTTTGGAGTTTTTACATCCGATTGTGTAAAACATTTTATTTTCATAACAGATCATAAAATGTGATCGAAAAAAAAATATTTGATAGAAAAATATATACATGATGAATCAAAGAAATTGCATGATTTGCCATGCGTTCCAGAGGATGGTGAAGTTGTGTAAGTCAGCTGTGGGATCGAATCATAAACAAAATTGCTGCTCCCTACCCTCTTTACCTCGACCGAAGATGTTCGTGTGCAAGATATGGGGTTGGCCCAAAGTATTTCCCAGAAATTCCATATCTATCTCGTCATGCATGTCACCCTCAGAGCTAAGTTGCATACGCACGCAAGGAGATTCATTAGGATATATCAAGTTTAGGTCCCGCAGAAGATAATGGATCGTGGATCTGCTGAAGGTAAACGAACTAGGTCGTCCTGATTTTATAAAATGAAATGGGCTGCTCGCGTTTTATTAAAAATCTAATTTTTTCCATTCGATATGATGTTGTTTACTGTCGTAGAATAATTCTATTTTTTCGCTTTCTTCAGATTCCAGGCTTATCGGATCTGCTAGTGTTGTGGACAGCGCAAGCGTTAGAAGCTTTTGCAGTAGGTGAAAGCCAACTGAAGATCATAATCGTATATTGAACTTCCATTTTCATGAGGCGAACAAGAAATCCATCGGTTGACTAAATAAAGCAGATTACTGCTGAGCTGGTGCGTTATGGCAGGGCGGAAGGCAAGCACGTGTTCTACTGGTTTCAGAATGCCACTGCAAGAGAGAAACGGAAGAAGGAACAACCGCAAACATGTAAGTAGTACTGATTACAAGGGCAGGTAGATTCTTATGAGTTTGTTATTCACATTGTTTTTTGTGACTAACCTGCCTTCTAATCAATACTACTTCATGTTTGTGGTTGTTCCTTCTTCCGTTTCTGTTGCAGTGGCATTCTGAAACTGGTAGAAAACGTTCTGGCCTTCCGCTTCCGCCCTGCCATTACGCTGCAGCTCAGCAGTAATCTGCTTTATTTGGTCCAAGGAAGGATTTCTAATGCTTGCGCTCTCCACAACACTAGTAGATCTGATAATGAAATGCCCGGAATTTGAAGGAAACAAAATAATAGAACTATTCTACGACAATGAACATCATATCCGCGTGAAAAACTAGATTTTTTAATAAAGCGTGAACAACCCAATTCTGATTTATAAAATCAGAACGGCCCGGTTCATTTACCTCAAGCCGATCTGCGATCCATTATCTTCTGCCTGCCCTAAACTTGAAATATCCTTAGAACTGCACCCAAGGACGCTTCCCTCACACAGAATGTGGTTACTTGCCCGCCGAATCTCCGGCAACAAGCTTCATAAGCATACTGAAGCTCCCAGACAAGAATTCCTCCTTTGATTGGATTAATGATCCTAAAACAAAAGGAAACATCAGTTTATTTTGTTTCATATAAGTTTACTAAACCCATCTGAGAGTATCTGATAACCATCCTTTGAACCTAATCAATCTATGCAGTGGACCCAAGCACATTGGATAAAACATCAGTCTATAATCATTCGTGGGTACTTGGAAATGAATGCAAATGTCAAGAGGATTAAATAAAATCTACCCGAGGAGGCCTGATTGAGAGAAAGCTCCAAGTCCTGACCATCACTGAATATGCTGACATTAACGGCGCCCCACATCACATCTATGTCATCATAGAAATTTGCATAAACTCTGTGGTAGAAATAGATATGAGCAGCAACAGCAGAATACAATGAAGAAGGCTCAAAGCACCCATGGCTGGGCCAACAGGATTACTGCCTAGATGAAATGTCCTTTCTCTTCGTATTCCTTTAGATCATGGGACAAAAGGACAGTTAGAGAATGACAAGAATGTGAGCAGGAATGGCCAAAGCAAAAGAATTTAAAGATCTTTAGAACCGCATAATCAGCCAGCTGTTTCGCCTGTCAGTATTGGAACTTAGCGAAGATGGGTGAGAGGGATGCAGAAAGCCAAGGTGACAACAAAAATAAGCGGATAGTAGATGCTTTCCAAATTCCCATTTTTTTTGGGTATCAAAGCATTTTCTCTGGAAGAGAAACTGAATGCATCGCCAATCTGGTGAACAGGGACACAATAAATTCCAACGCAGACGCTTCATATCCTCTCCAACCACCTGTCTACAGCACCGTTTAGTATAGAAGATAATTTTTTTACCAATGACATCCATTCTGTTATATTGAAATTTACAGAATTAATGCAAGTGATATCCGTTGGATTACAATTTACAAGACAATTGTTAGTGCTGTTTTCTTTTTCATGCTCCGGAAACATTCTGTTATATTGAAATTTACAGAATTAATGCAAGTGATATCCGCTGGATTACAATTTACAAGACAATTGTTAGTGCTGTTTTCTTTTTCATGCTCCGGAAACAAGGGATTCTTTGGCTGTCTCTAATATTGAAGACCTTGATTTGATTGTCTCTAATCTTGAAAACTTAAAAAAAGAAAATGAATGGTATACATACTAGTATATATATATTATTTTAATAATATATATATAAAATACGTGGAGAGATATTCTTCTAGAGGCGTCTCTTAAATTTTTATAATAAAAAATTGATTAAAAAATAGGCACCTCGAGAAAGATATCTCTCAACGTATTTTATATGCATTATTAAAATTATATATATATATATATATATATATATATATGCTAGTAGCAGGGGCGACGCAACATGTAATATCTTAAATAAATTTTTTTTATAATTTTTTATATATTTTATTATAAAATTATTATAATAATTAATATGTCATAATATGATAGTTAATATGATTAGGGTAGGGTTAGAATGAGGGTTAGGATTAGGGTCAGGGTTTAGTTCGGTTAGGGTTAGGATTAGGTTTAGGGTTAGGGTTACCATTAGGGTTAGGGATAGGATTAGGGTTAGTGTTAGGGTTAGGGTCAGGATTGGGGTTAGGGTTAGGGTTAGGATTAGGGCTAGGGTTTAATTAGGTTAGGGTCAGGATTGGGGTTAGGGTTAGCATTAGTAGTAGGGTTAGGGATATGATTAGGGTTGGGGTCAGGGTTAGGGTTAGGGCTAGGATTAGGGTTAGGTTTATTAATTTTGTTTAGGGTTAGGGTTAGGGTTTAACTAGGTTAGGATTGCGATTAGGATTAGGATTAGGATTAGGATTAGGATTAGGTTTAGGGTTAAGATTATGATTAGGCTTATGATTAGGGTTAGGGTTAGGATTAGGGTTAGGTTTAGGGTTAGAGTTAGGGTTAGGGTTAGGATTAGGGTTAGGGTACAGTTAGGTTAGGATTAGGATTAGGTTTAGGGTTAACATTAGTATTAGGGTTAGGGATATGACTGGGTTAGGGCTAGGGTTAGGATTACAATTAGGGTTAGGATTAGGGTTGGGGTTAGGGTTAGGGTTAGGATTAGGGTTAGGATTGGGATTAGGGTTAGGGTTAGGGTTAGGATTAGGGTTAGGGTTTAATTAGGTTAGGATTGTGATTAGGTTTAGGGTGAGGATTATGATTAGGGTTAGGGTTAGCTTTAGGGTTAGGGCTAAGATTAGGGCTAGGATTAGGATTAGGGTTAGGGTTATGATTGGGGTTAGGGTTAGGATTAGGGTTAGGGTTATTTATTACTCTATCCTTTGTTTGACTCTCTATATCTCAACCCCTATATCTTTCCCAAGTTGTATCTATCTCTCCATCTCTCCTTTATATCGCTATCTCTGCCTCTTTCTATCTCTATCTCTCCTTCTCCCCCCCTTCCTCCCTATCACTCCTTTCTATATTAAACCCTAACCCTAATGCTAATTAATCCTCAACACTAACACTAACTCCGGCGCCCACCCTAATCTTAACTTAGAACACCTAACCCTAAGCCTATTCATAATAAAATCCAATCCTAATTTTATCCCTAATTGAACACAAACCCTAATCCCAACTATAACTCTAAGATCTATCTCTGAACACTAACCCTAACCTAATTGAAATTCAACCATAATTGAACCTGAACCCTAATCCTAACTAGACTCTAACCCTAATTGAATAAAAACCATAACCACAGCTGTAATTGTAACCTTGATTCAACCCTCATCACCCTAGCCTTAACTCCAAGCTTTATCTTAGAATTTTAATTGAGCCCTAACCATAATTAAATCCTAACCAATATGATAAAGTTAAGTGAATTTAATTTTCAACTTAAATCAATTTTAATAATACTAAATATATAAATAATAATGAATCTATATAAATTATTTATTAATTATATGATAAAGTTAAGTGTGAATTTAATTTTCAATTACATTATTTTTTAAAGATAGATATTCTAGTTTTTAATATATTAATTTTAAAAACGATTTCGTAACAATAAAATTATTAATTTTCTTTGTATTTAATTTTGCTATTTTAAATTGATTTTAGATATGTAGTTATTATGATTTTGGTTTTATTTTACATTAAATTATATATTTTAATAGGTATGTTTGTTTACAATAAAATCTTTAATAGATCCTTTCATTTATAATATTTCTACATACACACACCTATATAAATTTTGAATAAAATAGAATACGAATGATTCTTCCTTTTTGAAATGCTTTTATTTTTTAAAAAAGAATTCAATATTTTTTATGTTTTAAATAGATTAATTTAGAAACATTTTTATATGAATAGAAAATTTAGGATATTACCTTTTTATTTAATATTATAATATTTTACTTTATATAAATTAATTTAGAATTTGAAAAATAACAATTTTTTTCATTGTTTCATAATTTTGTTTTAGAAAAATCACTTTCCAATTACATCAAAGAATATTTTTTCTTTTTTCAAGATTTTCAATATTTTATAATTTTAAGTATATTAATTTAGAAGCTTAAGTAAATTTAGAAAATTTCTTTTATACTTAATTTTCTAACTTAATTTTCTAAATTTTACAAACTTCCTTTTTATATGTAATAATTTTGAATGTAATTTTTAATTTTAAGCATATTAATTTAGAAACTTACTTTTATATGAAATAAAAAATTTAGAATATTTCTTTTGGAGAGTGTGTTTGAATGTGATGAATTATAAACTTCTCGATATATAATTTAAAGATAATAATATTTTATTTATATTTTCATTTATAATATTTTAACTTATATATAAACTTAAAAAAAAATCAATTTATATTACAATTTGATAATTTCATTTTCAATTCCTAATACTGCATGATCATTTTTAAAGAGATACATGTTTTTATTAAATAATACTATATCTTATTTTGATAATTAAATCTAAACCTTTTTGAAAGTAATATTATTCAACACAATATGCAGTTGTGCAATCCATGAAACCTATTCAATATTACATAGTTCAATATCTTCTTTGGTCTACAAAGTGTAAATAAATTAAGCAATATAAAGGGCTATTCTAGCATACAATTTTCTTATAACTTGTACATCGTTTCATCCATTCCAAGAATATTGAATGGAATGAATTTCATGACCCTTAGTCAAGCATGTTAAAAAGTGACCAAACTATGCAATGAACATTATAACTGCATAGCGAAAGTATATGGTTTTCAAAAAAATATATTAAAGAGCTTTGTTGGAAATCCTCTGAGAGATTCAAATTTATTAGGGATTGGGGATTCACCATGCTGCTCATATGATCATAACTACAATATTTTAGACAAAAAATTACACAAAAAGCAATTAATGGCTTCAAGTACATATTGAATCAAGACAATACTGAGTGACAAAATTTTAAAAAGATGAACAGGCTGGATTAGTTCCTTGTATTAGTTTCTCAAATCTTCCATGTGACATTTGATAGGCTCCACCACCTTTTCATTTATTTTTTTAGGCCTTATGTTTCTTTTAATATTTAAGTCTTAGTGACTTTGCAGCCATTGAAATTCATTACAATTGAAAACTTTCCGTTGTCTCTCCTTATCCAATGAAAATATTCTTTATGGCTTATCTTTTAAGAGAAAATTAGAAACAAAAAAAAAATACAAACATCACATGGGAGTCCTAAGTTAGTTAAGTTTAAAACTAAACTTTAGGAGAGATTCGTGGCATAGAAAAGGTAAAAAAAAAATGGTCCCTTAAGTTTATCTTCAAGTAAACTAATTCTTCTCCCTAGAAAGGGGGATATAGTTAAATAAACAAAAGAAGAAAACTCATATTCTATAATAAATATAAAAAGGGCTCCACCAAATTATTACTAATTCCATTAATTAAATTAGCAAACTATCAACATGATTAGTGGAGTAATAAGGTGCTAGTATATATTATTAATTAATTAGCCATCAATTTCTTATTTTATTTAGTAGGGTATAACTAAAAGAGTAATTATAAGAATGGTGATTAAATTACTAATGGATTCATTAAGTATTTTAGAAAATATTATTTCTTTTAGTTTAGTTATTAATGATGATTCTATTAATCATTTAAAATATATATATAGTAAAAAAAAATGATAGTGGGTTTTTCCCTCTTGCAAAATTGGGCAAAATCGCTTGTAAGGTCTTAATAGTTTTTTTTTTTAGTGCAATATTGGTATTAATATCTTGGGATATTAATAATTAGCCGATAGGCTATTATAGGTGAGAATTCAACTGGAAAAGTCTCATGTCTGATGCCGGCAGAGACTATTCCGATTGGATTCTCACTTGAGACATCCCATCGGCCTATCAGGAAGCTTGGTGAGATCCGACAGTAGAATTTATTAGCCGATAGGGTAGGGAAATCCCATCGAAATTGTTTTAAGTGGTTCTCGAGGCAATTAGATCCTAAATGATTCAGTTGGCAACGAAGATCACATCTAAAGCATAGTTTTCACTTATGTCATTAAGGCCTGCGTATCAAACACTCTCAACCCCTCTTCTAATAGTAGGGAAGACCTCCATGCTAGACTGCAGATCTTTGAGAAAGCATTAAAAACAAAGGATGGTCGCCCATCCCCATTATGAAGTTGGTGAGATCGGATGGCAGCATTGATTATTCGCTCTTTAAGCAGGGTGGCTTACACGGCAAGAAAAGAACTTTCTTAGACACCTACCTAGGAAAGAAGCTCTGGAACAGGGTATTGGCATCCATCAAATCGTCAAGGACGTCTGTTCTATTGTCCTGCAAAACGAAAAGTAGAGTTTCTCAGATGGTATTTTTTTGAGTGAGAAAGAAAACCTGAGGGGTAAGGTAGAGACGCCTTCATCCTCCTTATGCTCATCAACTGTCATCTCTCACATCGTGTTTAGAATTTATACTCTTTGTTCACACAATTTTTGCTCTGCATACTATTTGATGACACAGAGGTGGTTTACACATGCTTCTCCAACTCTCTTTAATGTTGGATCCCCAAGGCCCCAGGTATGTGCCTCCTGTGCCTACGATTTTTGTACATTTTCTATTTTGAATTGGTATTTGGAAATGCTTCTAGCAGTAGCACATTGTAACTTCTTTTGAATTAGTTGTTATGAAATAGGGTTTACCTGAATGTTTTATGCATGAAACGGCTTGAGTTGTTTTTGATTGCAACTAAGATCTTTGGAACTTTGAATTGATCCTTGTTTGAAATAACAATTATTTTTGGTAAACATTTTTGCTTGACATACCTAATTTTGGGAAACATTCTAGACATTCAAGGTTGAACTTGAAGCATTATGGTTTAATTTATACTGTTTAAAGAGGTGAGTCCCTTTTCTTTTCCACCCTTCTGTTATGTTATAGTGGTTCACTTAATGTTTTGGCTTTGGGCAGTCGAGTAGCTGCTTCCTTCTCTGCTCGATACCCTCAAGGAATGTCTTGTAAGTAGCAAATTGACTGGGGGTATTGGAGTTTTTGTTCATAACATTCGTGCAACAAATAGCTTCATTAGGGGAACAAATTGCACATCAAATGGTATTGTTCTGATGCTGTGTGTGTTTAATGATATTGCTCCCTATGTAGACCAGGGAGGAGGCAAGAGAAAGGGTAATGCTTGTAGTTCTTTTTTACATGGTAGTGCTAATTTTATAGAACTCCTTGATATTATTTTTGAGGTATATTTTGACTGTTCTCATAGTCTCCATCATCAAAGCTTTGAGCATAGCTTAAGGCATCATAACCAAATCTTTGTACTTCCATTGGCTAAATCATTCTCCTTACTTTTGCTCTAATCTTTCAGAAAAGATGCCTCCAACTAATTCTGCAACACCCCACCAATGCTTCATCATCCTCCATCATAAGACCTCTGGACAAAATAGCCTTATTTGCAATAATCCACTCCCTTCCCCATTGCCAAAACTTTCTATGCATGACCAATGCGCTCTTCTTTGTATATATGGATTCTCCACAGTCAGATTCATCATCGATATGATGATATTCATCTGCCCTGAGACAATATCCCATGATCCAAGGGCTCCTCTTTACTTGCCTACACTTTAGCATACTGCTTCTCCTATATTTCTCTATGCTTTTGAAGACCCAGATTCATTTTGTAGACATGATGCCACACACAGACCATTCATAAATGCTCTTGCCATCCAATGCTCTGATTAATGCTTGCGCCAAAGAATTATTGTGCCAGACAGACACTCAACCAGAAGAGAGGAAAGATGACATGTCCCTACAAAATAGTCAGAGGAATCTTAAAGAGTACTTTTTCACATGTTTCTCAACAGTCTTCAATAGAAATTTGGATCAACATCACTAGAAGTAAACATGCTACCAACAGCTACATTAATAATATGCAGGTAGACTTTATAAAATACATTACGCAGGTATAATTTATAAAATATTGGCTATCATCCTTACAATAGAATGGAAGGTATTGTGGTTGTCATATAAAGGGACGAGCCTTGGTGGGAGTCTAAGAAGTAGCTTGTGTCTTACAAGAACCTGGCCAATGATATAATCTTGATGACTATATCTAAGACTGTATGATTAATACACAAGTAATTTCCACCTTAATTTTTTTTAAATGAGAGTCTAATGATCAAACCTTTCAAAGCAGAACTTTCGGTGACTAGAGGTGCACTGGCTAAAGGAAACGTTTCATCCTTCGGTGCATCTCCAAGTAAATACTTCTTTGCCAAGTACAATCAATACCGCATTTATTGAAAATGCTCATCAACTCGCTGGAGGTAAGTTTTGTTACCAGTTTATTATTCTTTAGTTTTGAAATTTTTAGATTACAAGATGCCTTCATTACTGTTAAGGGATAATGGCTTAGTGTAAATCTAATCAACATTTAAAAGGTTTTGTGTGGTTGTTGTGTATGCTGTATCTTGTTTTTTTTTTGCATTTCAAATTTCTGAAAGAATATGCAAGGTAGACTTTATAAAATGCATTACACAGGCAGACTTTATAAAATATTGGCTATCAGCCTTATTATACAATGGAATGTATTGTGAGCCTTGATGTGAGTCTAAGAAGTAACCTGTGTCTTAAAAGAATCTGGTCAATGATATAATCTCGATGACTATTATTTAGGGTGGTTTAACTTTATTTATTTTTTGTCTTTAAGAAACCTAACAATATGAATCTGATAAGTAGGAGGAATTCTCTGTAGTCTGTCAAGTCTTATATTAATATCAAGATTCAATTTTATAGTCTACGAATCAAACTCATTGACCCATATTTCATGAGTAGTAGGTGGAATGGACCTATTTTTTATGGGAATGAATGGTGCACTTAGCATTCATTGCATCTAGGTGATACACATGGGTGAAGTATTGGAACTTCCCAGAAGGTCATCCATTTAAATACTACTTCGACTCAAGTATACTTAATCACCTATATGCAATGAATGCTAAATGAACTATTCCTTAATGAAGATGATTTCGATAATTTGTGATATTCCATAATCTTCAATGTTAAAAACAAAACTGAAGGAATAAGATGGGCTTTACATCTACACAATAATCAAAATGTCTGTTGATGAGGAATTTTGTTCATTTATGCATCTGTTATGATTTCTACATATCATGATGAATTGAAAAAATACACCTTAGGTATGACAAATCTCTGAAGGGGTTGTTGTTGATAGCATCTTAAATATATTCAAAACTGTAACGATATGAGGCCCAGTGAGAGTTTACACAGTAATTTTTACTTCAAAAAGCTAATGATACATGAACCTATTTAGGTTTTTTCTTGTTTTTTTTTGGAAGTGTGCACTTGAACTCTATATGAACCTCAGATCCATATAAGTTTGATAGGAATCTATAAAAATAGCCACATACTACTCGATGCTATCCAACAATTTTAGTTCATTTTAGCTCATTTCAATTTCTCCTATAGAATTAATGCTCTATCAATTTCTTCCACCTTTGTAAATAAGTGCATCCTTATAATTTGATGCTTTTCTTGATTTTACAGAACTCCTTAATACTATTTTTGAGGTATATTTTGATATTTCACTTGAGGTACACCTTGGTGTTGAAAAATTTCTTGATATTGCGGATATTGGAAGTGTTGTTGTTGTGGATATTGAGGTGTTTGTGGAATAATGTCCATTGGTTGTGGATATGTAATGTTCTGACATTGCGCATGACATTGGTGATATGTTAGATTTTGATTTCATTTAATTTCCTCAAGATCTCTCTCAATTTTATCTAGGGAAATTTGAAGTTTTGGATTCATTTCTTGATGGTAATTTTGAAATCCCTGATGTTGTTGCCCTATTTGATGTTGTGACCCTTGATAAGAGTAATTTGGGAAATAGATCAACATGTTTTGGGGATGTTTTGATACTCAATACCCTATCATAACGTCACTCGGTTTATATTTCCAGCAGGGTCATACCTATGACCATGCGAGAGGTAGTAATATGGGTCTTTTGACTGCTATGTTTGCTTTTTCTTCCTCTTCATTTAAGATGATTGATGTGGTGAGAAACTAACGGGGTGTTTCATTTTGCTTAAATATAAAGTTTCTCAAACTTCTTATGATGTCAGTTTGTGCACCTTCAATGTGTGTGAGACTAGGTTGAATAATTGGTGCTACAAGGCTTGGTTGTTGAACAAGAGTTTTTGGTCGCCAAATGGTCATAAAGTGTAAATGGTAACAAAGAGGCAGCTGATATGAAATATAACCTGTTATGTTTTGGTTTTTAAATTAAATTGGCAAGCCGCCCAATCTGATAACAATATTCCTGCAGGTGCCTTTGTTGTATACTTGGAGCCATGGCATGCTGTTGTCTTTGACTCTCTTGATTTGAGAAAGAACCATGTGAAGGTAATTTTACTTTTGTTTGCGAGATTAAGTAATTGACAGTAATTAGGAAAAACTTGTTAAAATTGTTGTTTGACATTTTAGGGTCTCACGAAATCAATTTGGGCCTTCTTACAGGAAGAGAGCAGAGCTATTAGTTTTTGTTCTACTTCAGGCACTTTCGGGTTGCGAGATCTGTCTTTATGAAGAGGTCAAGACAATGCACTACCACCAGTGTTTGTTTTTTGTCAAATAGATCTCCCTGGACCTGTAGCAAATTCTTTATGGTGAAAAGTTTAGCTGGCGCCCATGCTACATATGAATTTAGCAGAGTAAAGCCTTTGAACTTCCTGCTACAATTTATTTGTTTCGGTGAATCTGTTCTTGGAATGCATTGTGGCTCAAAGATTGGATAATTGGATCAGGGAAAGGCAAAGAAAGTCATGCAAGCCCACAAGCTATGGTTTGCAATTCTAGAAGCTCAGATAGAAATAGAAAACACTTACCTTCTATTCAAGGTAAGTTAATATTTTCTTGAGGAATTTAGCTAATTTTTAAATTGCATTTTCATTGTTTGTTTGAAGAACTAATCCTATTTTGGGCTCCAGGATCACTGCAATAGAAAGAGAAATCAACAGAATCTTGGAGCAAAAAAGTCGTCAAACCTTTGCACTGATATTATCAAGTACACTAGCTCAACATAAACTACAGTCTGTAATTTGGCATTGCTTGCTCTACCAAGTTTTGTAAGAGAAAAGGTGAGTTGAATGATAATAGCTTCTTCTCACTGCATTGAATATTTCACAATGGGACTTCTAACTAATTTGGGAGCCATTTCTTGCAGGGGGTTCCAGCTGAATCTCATCCATCTAAGCTTGTTGGCAGCGGGGGTTCTTATAACCTTTACTTTGATTTTGATAAGCTAGGAGAGGTCAATTTCTGATTTCCATTTTGTGATGTATTAGTTTTTCTTTGCTGTATGGTTGTGTTGAACTTGTCTCTGTGGTTTTGGTTAATGTATTTTTAATCTTTGCAACAATGTAACAAGTCACAGCCATAGTTACTGCGAACCTAAACAAAATCATTGATGTGAATTACTATCCTGTGGAAACTACCAAACGATCTAACATGCACCACAGGCCAATAGGCATTGGAGTTCAGGGTCTTGTTGATACATTATCTTGCTTGAAATGCTAATTGATTCTCAAGAAGTGGGTGGTCAAACAACAATGAATTGGTTAATTCACGATTTTGGTTTCTCTTCATTGATGTTTCCAAACCTTCCATATGGAAATGTAGAGGAAATGAAGCTTTAATATGAAAGAGCCAACAAAATTTTGTCCAACTATTAACTATGGTATACTCTGAAATAATACTTTGGAGCTAACCCCAGTTGTATTTTCAGGCCCTTCATCCTTAGGAAACACAGTGTCAGCAAGGAGCGATGAATAATTCTGTGTTTTTGAGTTACCAGTCTGTTCACAAGGTTTGGATGACTCTCCACCCACGCACTAATTTTCACCATAGTCGTTTGTTTGTACCATTCATTAACACCACTCTTCAATACCACAAACCTATCTTCATCAGCAAAAGTGAAATTAACTCCTTTGCACAGACCATTGAACAGGTCACTCGCTTCCTCATCAGTTCCAATGGAGCTCTAAATTATTCCCTTCTTCTTGAGCAAAGCCACGTCCTCCAAAGTCTCCATCAAACTATTCATCAGAAATACATACTCTAAAATAACGGTGAATTCTTTTTCTTGGCAGATGTCCACATCCATGAGGTTCCTGAAGATCAATTCTGTAGCATCAGAAAGCCATATCACAGGGAGAAACAGAGTATTTTTCTATTCGTCGAAACGGAGGTCCTTTGCTGAGGGAACTCCCTTGTATGACTTAAACATCATTCCCCTCTTGTATAACTCTGTAGCGGAAGCCACGAGGTATTGATACTTAGACTCTTTCTTCAGTTTATGAGCTGTTGTATGACAATGAAGACCACGAAGATAACGATGGTGTCTGCCCTCTGGTACTGTAATATGAATATCCCCTGCCTTTTCTCCTTCACCGGTAATCTTCGACTCCTGCAGAATGAAATCATGGAAAAATCCCAAAATGTGGTTGTATTGCTTCAGATTTTTATAACTTGGGTTCTTCCTTCAAGTTTTTCTCGCGTTCATAATGCTCTGTTGGAGATTCCCCTGCTTTTGCACTACTACCACCGAAGAAAGGCCAAAGGAGGCAACTATACATCCACGAATCATTCACAAAGCAGAGAAAGAAGAAGAAGAAAACTCTAGCCTTTCTTACGAATTCGTGAAATTTACTGGCTTCAGCCAAAGGAGGATAGCCAACAGGAACCCACTGATTGCGTATACTAAAGCAATGGTAAGATTGAATTCGGGATATCTAATTAGCCGCAGGCCGGGTTTCTAGCCAAAACGAGTCCACAAGGTTTTAGCGGGTTATCTTACGAAGCCGAGATTATACTGGGGAGTGAAGCATCGTTCCCACCAGGCTGAAAGGAAACCACTTAACTACTTCCTGCGCCATGATCCCGGAACGTTTTACGCTACGTAAATTATCATCGAGGAAAGCTGACGCTTTCCTATAAATAATGGATTTGAGTCCACCAAGAGAGGCTCTCGATTTTTCGGTGCTGGCGCTGGTTTTCAAAATCAGCACTCAATACTCGCAGTTATATCCGGCTATCGGAAGTGAAAACCGGGCGCGCACGCCTGTTTGAGGGTTACTTCAGCGCTAATATTGTAAAATATTCATGGGGTTTAACTTATGGGTAAGAATATTATTATTAGGTAGAAAACAAAAAAATTAAGGTGAAAATAAAATAAAAATCAATATTAAAATAACCCATGTTAATATTGGAATTAAGAAATATTGGATTTAAGTAAAACAATAGTATTAATATAAAACGAAAATGGTAGTAGTGAATTAGTAAATTAGTTATATTAAAATAATAGTGGGATGCAATGAATGCCAACATTATTTTAGTAATATTATTTTTCTAAATAAATAACATTAGTGTTAGTTGATTAAATAGCAATAAAATTTGTATTGAAATTGGCAAATAAATATTATTGTCATTATTTGGCTTAAAAATTAAAGATAAGGTATTAATGTTAGATTGAGATTTGAAAATAATAATATTATGTTGGCTAAATACTAATCCTACTATTAGCTTATCATTTTAATATTAAGAATGACATCCCTAATGTATTTGATTAAATATTAGTATTAGCATTATTCAATTATTGTTAAACGATAAAGTCATCATGATCCTTGGAGAGGTGTTATAACACATAAATTTATTTTGTGAACTTTTAGCAAAAAAAACTAAATAATAAGGCTGCGTGATGCATATAGTTTATACACCATATCTATGCATGGTTATCATTCATTAAAGGTTTATACGTTTGTAGTTTAGAAAAGAAATAAAATAAAATGGTTGTGTTGTGTCCAAGGTGTAAAATCTTGAACATGACAGTTAGATTCACAATAAAAAAAGAGTTTGATAAACTTATACCTTGAATATTATTATAATAGAAAATCTATTTTGAATCCAAATCTATTTTCCTTGATCTGTTATTTTGTATCTTGATACCTAGAAACTTTCATCATAGAACAAATCGTGTTCATTTTTTTTCTATTAAAGATAAACCTATAAGATAATCTCTCCTATACTTTCATTTCTTCAACCTACCTTTGCATAGACTTTTACCTTGTGCTTTGTTGACTAAACTCACGACTTCAAGGAACCATACCTATCATGAGATATCATTTTTCATACATCCATACTAGCATAATTTCAACTTACAGTATCTAACAAAAATTAACCTTCCATTATTCTTTAATGGATGTTTATGGCTTGATTCAGAATATTCATTTGAAGCCACCATAACGAATAATGGTAGAGGTTGTGCTGTTCATAATTTTTTCACATTTCGAAAACCTTTTCATGGTAATTCAATGTGCACATGGGAAGAAATATTAGAACTCAAGTTCTAAAGAATCAACTTTTCAGATGAAGGATAAACTAGAAGTCAATTTGAGGTCTCTTAACTGTACCATGGAAGGATTGAAATCCAATCTTACAATTTCAAGGGTTGAGTAATATTCGTGACAGTAGATCGATTTAATCATGCCTAGTAATCGCTGGCTCTCTTTAACATGCTGATTGTGTATGTGAAAATCAATACTTGGGGCTTCCATATATTTTTGTTTTGCAGTTTTTACATCCGATTGTGTAAATCATTTTATTTTCATAACAGATCATAAAATGTAATCAAAAAAAAAATATTTGATAGAAAAATATATACATGATGAATCAAAGAAATTGCATGATTTGCCATGCGTTCCAGAGGATGGTGTAGTTATGTAAGTCAGCTGTGGGATCGAATCATAAACAAAATTGCTGCTCCCTACCCTCTTTACCTCGACCGAAGATGTTAGTGTGCAAGATATGGGGTTGGCCCAAAGTATTTCCCAGAAATTCCATATCTATCTCGTCATGCATGTCACCCTCAGAGCTAAGTTGCATACGCACTCAAGGAGATTCATTAGGATATATCAAGTTTAGGTCCCGCAGAAGATAATGGATCGCGGATCTGCTGAAGGTAAACGAACTGGGTCGTTCTGATTTTATAAAACGAAATGGGCTGCTCGCGTTTTATTAAAAATCTAATTTTTCCATTCGATATGATGTTGTTTACTGTCGTAGAATAATTATATTTTTTCGCTTTCTTCAGATTCCAGGCTTATCAGATCTGCTAGCGTTGTGGACAGCGCAAGCGTTAGAAGCTTTTGCAGTAGGTGAAAGCCAACTGAAGATCATAAGCGTATATTGAACTTCCATTTTCATGAGCCGAACAAGAAATCCATCGGTTGACTAAATAAAGCAGATTACTGCTGAGCTGGTGCGTTATGGCAGGGCGGAAGGCAAGGACGTGTTCTACTGGTTTCAGAATGCCACTGCAAGAGAGAAACGGAAGAAGGAACAACCGCAAACATGTAAGTAGTACTGATTACAAGGGCAGGTAGATTCTTATGAGTTTGTTATTCACATTGTTTTTTTTGACTAACCTGCCTTCTAATCAATACTACTTCATGTTTGTGGTTGTTCCTTCTTCCGTTTCTGTTGCAGTGGCATTCTGAAACCGGTAGAAAACGTTCTGGCCTTCCGCCCTGCCATTACGCTGCAGCTCAGCAGTAATCTGCTTTATTTGGTCCAAGGAAGGATTTCTAATGCTTGCGCTCTCCACAACACTAGTAGATCTGATAATGAAATGCCTGGAATCTGAAGGAAACAAAATAATAGAACTATTCTACGACAATGAACATCATATCCGCGTGAAAAACTAGATTTTTTAATAAAACGTGAACAACCCAATTCTGATTTATAAAATCAGAACGGCCCGGTTCATTTACCTCAAGCCGATCTGCGATCCATTATCTTCTGCTTGCCCTAAACTTGAAATATCCTTAGAACTGCACCCCAGGACGCTTCACTCACACAGAATGTGGTTACTTGCCCGCCGAATCTCCGGCAACAAGCTTCATAAGCATACTGAAGCTCCCAGACAAGAATTCCTCCTTTGATTGGATTAATGATCCTAAAACAAAAGGAAACATCAGCTTATTTTGTTTCATATAAGTTTACTAAACCCATCTCAGAGTATCTGATAACCATCCTTTGAACCTAATCAATCTATGCAGTGGACCCAAGCACATTGGATAAAACATCAGTCTATAATCATTCGTGGGTACTTGGAAATGAATACAAATGTCAAGAGGATTAAATAAAATTTACCCGAGGAGGCCTGATTGAGAGAAAGCTCCAAGTCCTGACCATCACTGAATATGCTGACATTAACGGCGCCCCACATCACATCTATGTCATCATAGAAATTTGCATAAACTCTGTGGTAGAAATAGATATGAGCAGGAACAGCAGAATACAATGAAGAAGGCTGAAAGCACCCATGGCTGGGCCAACAGGATTACTGCCTAGATGAAATGTCCTTTCTCTTCGTATTCCTTTAGATCATGGGACAAAAGGACAGTTAGAGAATGACAAGAATGTGAGAAGGAATGGCCAAAGCAAAAGAATTTAAAGATCTTTAGAACCGCATAATCAGCCAGCTGTTTCGCCTGTCAGTATTGGAACTTAGCGAAGATGGGTGAGAGGGATGCAGAAAGCCAAGGTGACAACAAAAATAAGCGGACAGTAGATGCTTTCCAAATTCCCATTTTTTTTGGTATCAAAGCATTTTCTCTGGAAGAGAAACTGAATGCATCGCCAATCTGGTGAACAGGGACACAATAAATTCCAACGCAGACGCTTCATATCCTCTCCAACCACCTGTCTACAGCACCGTTTAGTATACAAGATAAAATTTTTACCAATGACATCCATTCTGTTATATTGAAATTTACAGAATTAATGCAAGTGATATCCACTAGATTACAATTTACAAGACAATTGTTAGTGCTGTTTTCTTTTTCATGCTCCGGAAACATTCTGTTATATTGAAATTTACAGAATTAATGCAAGTGATATCCGCTGGATTACAATTTACAAGACAATTGTTAGTGCTGTTTTCTTTTTCATGCTCCGGAAACAAGGGATTCTTTGGCTGTCTCTAATATTGAAGACCTTGATTTGATTGTCTCTAATCTTGTAAACTTAAAAAAAGAAAATGAATGGTATACATACTAGCATATATATATATTATTTTAATAATATATATATAAAATACGTCGAGAGATATTCTTCTGGAGGCGTCTCTTCAATTTTTATAATAAAAAATTGATTAAAAAATAGGCGCCTCGAGAAAGATATCTCTCAGCGTATTTTATATGCATTATTAAAATAATATATATATATATATATATATATATATATGCTAGTAGCAGGGGCGACGCAACATGTAATATCTTAAATAATTTTTTTTTATAATTTTTTATATATTTTACTATAAAATTATTATAATAATTAATATGTCATAATATGATAGTTAATATGATTAGGGTAGGGTTAGAATTAGGGTTAGGATTAGGGTCAGGGTTTAGTTCGGTTAGGGTTAGGATTAGGTTTAGGGTTAGGGTTACCATTAGGGTTAGGGATAGGATTAGGGTTAGTGTTAGGGTTAGGGTCAGGATTGGGGTTAGGGTTAGGGTTAGGATTAGGGCTAGCAAAAGAATTTAAAGATCTTTAGAACCGCATAATCAGCCAGCTGTTTCGCCTGTCAGTATTGGAACTTAGCGAAGATGGGTGAGAGGGATGCAGAAAGCCAAGGTGACAACAAAAATAAGCGGACAGTAGATGCTTTCCAAATTCCCATTTTTTTGGGTATCAAAGCATTTTCTCTGGAAGAGAAACTGAATGCATCGCCAATCTGGTGAACAGGGACACAATAAATTCCAACGCAGACGCTTCATATCCTCTCCAACCACCTGTCTACAGCACCGTTTAGTATAGAAGATAAAATTTTTACCAATGACATCCATTCTGTTATATTGAAATTTACAGAATTAATGCAAGTGATATCCGCTGGATTACAATTTACAAGACAATTGTTAGTGCTGTTTTCTTTTTCATGCTCCGGAAACAAGGGATTCTT
>VDFB02143745.1:0-95486 GCA_007258455.2 Sequoia sempervirens
AGAAAGTTATGGGCTAAGTTTGAGTTGGGTAAAAAACCCAACTATTTTGATATGCGGTCATTTCAGGGAGTTGGGTGTGGCATGCCCCAACATAGACTAGGAGCACATGTCGATCCTTAACGACATGCTCCAATTGCTCCTATTGTTCCTCCTACTCCTGGTGTTCCCACTGCATTTTAGAAGCAGACCATGTTATTGACATTAGGAGCATTGAGTTCACTTTCAAGACATCTCATTCATGAGACTACACACACGGCGACTGAAGTGGCCAATAGAGAGCATGGAGGCTCGAGCTATAGGGATACTCAAACATCCATTTCAGGTGACCCACATGCATCTGAGATAGGGTCATACCTAAATTTACTACATTCTGAGGATCGTCCTACACAGGTATGTTCATCTTTTGAACTTAAATTTAATTCAATTTTGAAATGTGAAAAACTCATGTAAATAATAACATCAAATTATATATATAATATAATATTAATTCAATAAGTGTTTGGTGTAGATGCATGATCACACGATGCCTGAAACTCAATATGAACATCGTGTCTATATGTCGAGTGTTGTAGATATGGGATCACCTTTTGGATAGGTACTTGAAACAATATATATATTAAATAATTTGTGTGGATATATCTAATTTTTAATTTGAATTTGTACACATGTGTGAATTGATATAATATAATATTATATCTAGATGCAGGGAGGTCATACGATACCTAGTACTGACCAACCACAAGTTTTGGTGAGCGCTCCTAAGACATCATCAACTCAGGTGCATGCTTTCAAAAGTTTGTTAAGTTTAAATTAAAAATACACATCATAGATCTAATTTAATTTGTTCATTTACATACACATGTGTGAATGATTTATACAAATTGTTGTACATCTATACATGTAGGGATTTCATGAGATACCCATGGCGGGCACACCTAAGACATTGCCGACATTTATGCATGGGCAATCTCAAGTGCGTGATCATGAGGTCATATCATTCGAGGTTGTAAACTTTACTTAATCTCCTATACAATTTTTACGAACCTTTTAAATATATATATATGAGGTTTTAACATATTGTTTGCTTTATATGAATATGCAGGATATAGTAGATCAAGCATTTGGATCTTCTCAATTGACAGTTATGCCACCCATTGAACAAAATGTGCCAATAGATTCACATGATCATATGGTAATTTAAGCATACTAAAAATCATTTTTATTGTATTTACTAGATATATTTAATTATATTTATTTTTATCTAAAATTTAATATTTTCAAGTTTAAATATGTTTAATTATATCAAAATTTATAAATAACTTTAAATATAATTTCAATTTTCTTGTACTCTTTTCCAGCATGATGTGGGTGCATCTAGTCGACATGGAACAAAGAGGAGACTTGATATGACTGATCAGCCTGATAGGTAGATGGTTTTAAATTTTATGCATTATAGATCTCTAGAGTTTTATTTAAATATGTGTTGGACTTGACATACGTACATCTTGACATATAAATTTTATGGACTGTCTATCTCTAGTTTTATTTTGAACATGTTATTATCATATTTTTGTTTATTTATATCAGTTGACTTTAATACATGTGATGATTATATATGCATTCAATTATGATCATGTTGTGTTCATTTTGATGATTATATATGCACTAATGTATGTATAGATATAAATTATCTAATTTTCAAGTAATACATGCACACTATATAAATTCTTATCTAGAGTCAAATTTCATATATATAATTTATCACATGGTTAGGCGACAAATTAAAACATTCCTTAAATAGTCTAGATAATATGTACATAATAAATTAAGGACATGTAATTTTAACTATTTTCCAATTCTGGAAAATATTTGAATCAATAAACAAAAATCTTTCTCCTTGTATGTATAAAATGTATAATATATACAATTGAACAATTATATACATTGTGGTAAATACAAGACATGAAATATATAATCTATAAAATTGGAACAAGATATTTTAAAAGTGAATAATAAGCTCATTGAAGTTCATACATCGAACAAACATATATAATGTATATTGATGTTTAATACAACTATATAACATGATGAAACATATATGTGCATGTAGATACAATTAAAGCTTATTAACTTTTACATGAAGACCAAAAATTGATATTTACATAGTCTCTTGATAAAATAATTTTTTCAATGACAATCACATGGTAGACCGACTTGATGAGAATCTGCAAAGATAATTAATGTAAGTAAACTAACTATAATTTTTATGAGTCATTTAAGTAAAAAATTCATGCGAGAAAAGAATAATATATTGTAAATTCTATTCAATTCAAATCATGTTTCTCATAGGATGCATTAAGGGGACCTAAGAGGATATATTATAGCTTAAGGGGGGTCTTAAGAGAATGCCTTAAGTGGAGTTAAGAGGATGGATGTCATTAACCCTAGGGGCTTAACGGGTCCTAAGAGGATGGATTAAGGGGAACTATGAGAGTGACTTAAGGGATGCAAGATTGTGGAATAAGGGTATGTAAGAGGATATGACTTAAGGGTCCTTTAAGAGGATGGCTTAAGGGGATGCAAGAGGGTTGGATTAAGGGGAGTTGATAGAATGACTTATAGGGATGTAAGATAGTGGATTAAGGGGAGTTGATAGAATGAATTAAAGGGATGTAAGAGAGTGGAATAAGGGGGTGCAAGAGGGTGGATTAAGGGGAGTTGATAGAATGACTTGAAGGAATGTAAGAGGCTAGATTAAGGGGAGTTGATAGAATGACTTAAAGGGATGTAAGAGAGTGGATTAAGGGGATACAAGAGGGTGGATTAAGGGGAGTTGATAGAATGAATTGAAGGGATGTAAGAGGGTATATTAAGGGGGGTTGATAGAATGACTTAAAGGGATGTAAGATAGTGGATTAAGGGGATGCATGTCATGAACCTTACGATATGGCTTAACAAACCCTACGAGGATGGCTTAAGGGTAATTATGAGAGTGACTTAAGGGATGGAAGATTATGGATTAAGGAGAGTAGAGAGAATGACTTTAAACCATAAAACCTAAGCCATATGACCTAAATCCTAGGAGATGAACCCTAAACCCTTAAAAACCATATAGATTTGTTATTCTAAGCATCTCATGAACCCTAGAAACTGTAAACCCTAAACCATATGACCTAGAGACTGGGAGATGAACCCTAAACCATTAACCCATATAGATTTGTTATTCTAAGCATCTCATGAACCCTAGAAACCGTAAACCCTAAACCATATGTCCTAGAGACTGGGAGATGAACCCTAAACCATTAACCTATATAGATTTTTTATTCTAAGCATCTCATGAACCCTAGAAACCATAAATCCTAAACCATATGACCTAGAGACTGGGAGATGAACCCTAAACCATTAAGGGGTCCTAAGAGGATAGCTTAAGGGGTGTTGAGAGAGTGACAAGTGGATGGATTAAGGGTAGATATACAAGGATATGGATTAAGGGGTCCTAAGAGGATAGCTTAAGGGGTGTTGAGAGAGTGACTTAAGGGGATACAAGTGGATGGATTAAGGGTAGATATACAAGGATATGGATTAAGGGGTCCTAAGAGGATAGCTTAAGGGGTGTTGAGAGAGCGACTTAAGGGGATACAAGTGGATGGATTAAGGGTAGATATACCAGGATAAGGATTAACGGGACCTAAGAGATAGCTTAAGGGGTGTTGAGAGAGTGACTTAAGGGAATGCAGGTGGATGGATTAAGGGTAGATATGCAAGGATATGGATTAAGGGGTCCTAAGAGGATAGCTTAAGGGGTGTTGAGAGAGTGACTTAATGGGATACGAGTGGATGGATTAAGGGGTCCTAAGAGGATAGCTTAAGGGGTGTTGAGAGAGTGAATTAAAGGGATACAAGTGGATGGATTAAGAGTAGACATACGAGGATATGGACTACGGGATCCTAAGAGGATAGCTTAAGGGGTGTTGAGAGAGTGACTTAAGGGGATGCAAGTGGATGGATTAAGGGTAGATATACAAGGATATGGACTAAGGGGTCCTAAGAGGATAGCCTAAGGGGTGTTGAGAGATTGAATTAAGGAGATACAAGTGGATGGATTAAGGGTAGACATACGAGGATATGGATTAAGGGGTCCTAAGAGGATAGCTTAAGGGTTGTTGAGGGAGTGACTTAAGGGGATGTAAGTATATGGATTAAGGGTAGATATAGGAGGATATGGATTAAGGGGTCCTAAGAGGATAGATTAAGGGGTGTTGAGAGAGTGACTTAAGGGGATGCAAGTGGATGGGTTAAGGGTAGATATACAAGGATATGGATTAAGGGGTCCTAAGAGGATAGCTTAAGGGGTGTTGAGAGAGTGACTTAAGGGGATACAAGTGGACGGATTAAGGGTAGATATATGAGGATATGGATTAAGGGGTCCTAAGAGGATAGCTTAAGGGGTGTTGAGAGAGTGACTTAAGGGGATGCAAGTGGATTGATTAATGGTAGATATACAAGGATATGGATAAAGGGGTCCTAAGAGGATAACTTAAGGGGTGTTGAGAGAGTGAATTAAGGGGATACAAGTGGATGGATTGAGGGTAGATATATGAGGATATGGATTGAGGGGTCCTAATAGAATGACTTAAGGGGAATTAATAGAGATACTTAAGGGGATGCAAGAGGATGGATTAAGGGGTTTTAAGAGAATTGCTTAAGGGGATATGAAATCAATTATAAACTTTTTATAAAATGACAATGAATTAAATTTATTTTTATATTTATACTATCAATTAAATGTATCTAGAACTATATATATAGTTACCTATCTCTAGATTCGAATTCCATTGTAATATATGTATCTTCTCTCTTTTTTGTAAAGCATTTAATTTTGGGAGACTTGAAACAACAAATGATATAAAACTTTAATTAGGAAATGACTATTAAAGACAAATATATATATCAATTAAATATATATACAACTATATACTTACCAATATTTATTTACTTCATTGTACCATATGCATCCTCTCTTTTTTTTAATGCATCTATGATTGTCTCATGATCATCAATTGAAAGTGTCCATAAAACTTTATTAGCAGGCCTCCCTTGATATCTAACTAGTTTTATATTGGTTTCTAAAATCAAATGTGAATAATGTATAATCTTCTTGTCTCTTTCACAATCTTCAAATGTAGGATAGTCATTCTTTCTCATCAAATATTTTTGAATCCAGGTGCCAACAACAACCACTAAACCAGTTGGATACTCAAAGTTGTCATCATCCACTCTAGGATGTACCAACTTATGTTTTCTCTCAACACATCTAGCCAACCAGTACTCGGTCTACTCCTCATTCCCCTCAAGTGCAACAACAACATACACATGTCCTGCAAAAATAAATAAAAAATTCAATAAAGAGTGACTTATATTTAATTCACATATATTAAACATGCATACATATAAAAATCAACTCAATAAATAATGTACCTTCTTGTACAAGATCTAAAACACGATCATAATCATCTAATGTGAACAGTTGACTATCTTCAATTGTCATTTTGTGTTGAACATGTGTCCATGTAGGCGTTAAGGCTCTTTGTTGCCATTGTTCATCCCGTTCCATATTTTCACATGCTTCCCAATCACCTGCAATACAAAATTGAAAAAATCATCCCAACTCCCTTGTCCATATTGTCCATGTGTTTGCATTCGAACTCTTAAACAAATGCCATTTTGCAAATCCATTAATTGTTTCACAATCTTGTTGAGAAAAAAATATCATTTTCTTCAACTAACCAAAAGAAGCATCGAATTATTGAGCTCTCACTTGTTCTTGTAGATAATTTGGTATTGCACCAATCTACAATTGCACATGCACCTCTAAATTTCACAACATCCTCAAATTTTAGTTGCTCTCTAGCAAGAGCTCTTTTCACACATGCACCTGCTCCACCGTGTTCTCCCTTACCATGACCAACTTCAAAAAAACTCCATATGTGTTGGATATTATTTTCTTTATGAAGTCTACATAACCAATAAAACATTCTAGCATTTTTGAATCAACCCGTGTAATTATCCGACCATATGAGATGTTCTAGAATTTGAATTCCTCTCTCTTTTAAATTTTTATTAAATATATCAAAACAATATTGAACAAACTTAGATGAATGTAATCGATTATCACTTAATAAAAATGGTACTCTCTCAAAAAAATTCTATTATCTTCTATACTATCATCTGCATTTCTATAAACAATGTGAACAAATATAGCTACTTGCACTGAATTTCTTCTTGTGGAGCAAGAGTATAATTTTCAGGAAAATCAACAACTAGCAGTATAGTTCCAATTGGGAATGTGTTTTTACATAAACAAAATTGATTATCAATCCAATGAGCATATTGAGAGTGTTGAACATATTTAGATACAATCTTATCTTTAAATTCATTAATAAATGCATGCACACTAAATTTTTCCACAATTAGCTCACAACGTTTTCTAGTTTTTCCATATTTCAAAGTATACTCAACATTTTTAAATTTTTTTACATCCACTA
This sequence comes from Sequoia sempervirens, assembly GCA_007258455.2. NCBI lineage: Eukaryota > Viridiplantae > Streptophyta > Pinopsida > Cupressales > Cupressaceae > Sequoia > Sequoia sempervirens. Next base: position 6,546 of record VDFB02143745.1, read on the forward strand.
ATTGTTGTCCAAATTCATCTAAACTACTTTCATGCATAAATTATCCTAATAATGAAAAGTTACCACATCTCTCGCATTCTCCAGAAATACATGTTTTTAAATAAAACAAGTTTCCATTAGAGGGTTCACAAAAAAAACCTGCAATAAAATCTTTGACTCTTTCAGGTGGCATATGAATACCACAAATGTCCTCCATAATTTGGTTAGCATGCAAAGTGCATCGTATATATCAAAAACTATCATAATAATAATGAAATTATACCTGGTTCTTACAACAACAAGAGATCCGTTGCTTGTTAATTCTAACATACCAAGGTTTACACTGTTTGAATGATCTTTAACTTATATTAATATTCAATGGTAAGATTGAAGCATCTAATTTTTTTTTTTATATAATTCAGTGAGTCATATCTAAGAGATGCTTTGGATGAGGTTCACAAATTTTTGAACCCACCCTTAATTTTAAGACATCTCTAATGTTAGGTGATAGTCTTGTATTATCATGCCAAAAATTTTAAATTAAAGATTTAATTTCATGTCTAATCTTGGGAGTCTACCACTAAAACTCCAACATTGATTAATTGGATCATTTTCAATACATTCTCTTCTTTTAGCAGCTCTTATCAAAGTTCTAGGATTTACTTTTATACATTTACTAATCTTACTTAACATTCTTTTATTTGAGGTTGCTTTATCAACTAGAGAAATTTTATTGCATGACGAGCCACATTCTTATCTTTTGATCAACTTTTCTTACCTATAAAATCAATAGCATTAGCAACACTAGATATGACTTGTTCTACAGAATCATCTTTCTTTTTTGGTTTTACAAAAACACCTAATTTTTTCATCACTATTCTCATTTTCGACATTATCATCAATTGCACCATGAGTTGACATTGGAATCCTAATTTACTTCTATAAAAAAACATTTTATATATTCTATTTCCATAATTTCTAATTTTTCTGGACAAGAAACTTTACCACGAAGTTTATCTAGCAATTCTCTTTCAATTGTAAAAAAAAATATTTTTAGGTTCATCTGTAATGCCCAAAAATTTTACACTAAAATACACTTAAGGAAAAAACACAAATTTCAAATTTCAACCATAAACATTAACATAATTCCCAAAGATTGCTTCCTACACATGAACCTCATGAAAGCCTAACAAACATTAGAGCAATAACTAATAAGGACCTTGGCCATCAACACAATTGAATTGACAATCATGGTCCAGTTTCAAATGGAGATATAGAATCCACATCACCAAGGTAGGCTTGATTAGTTCCACTAACTCATCAATAAACACAGACTTAGTTCAAGTCACAAGTTATGTAAATAATATATATATAAATATATCAATAGTAACTTTAAATATTTAATAAGAGGACAAGCCTAGGGGCCATAACTAATTCCTCGGGGACTCATCTTTGACAGCCTTGCCTACGTATATAATTCACAGAGGAAACGTAGTTCGACTCTTTGAGTTTATTGCAACTCATATCTGATTGAAAAAAATACACAAATCATCTAGGTCTGATTCAGAAATAGTTTATCAATAGCTTTATAAATATAGAGAGTAGAAAACTATGGTTAATCTATGTGGGCTCCTCTCACTATAGGAAGACATTACTAACTTGATATGATAAGAAGTATTCAAACCATTCCTCATTCGCGTACACAAATCTACAATTGATTATGAAATAAATCCATATAAATCCCATCCATATCATCTCTTATTCCATATACCTTCACATAGTTAATGACTTTTAAGATGCTATTATTTGTAATATTAATCCAATAATTAAATAGAATTTCAACAAGTATTTACTACTATATGAATATAATAAATTAATTTCTATATGAAATGATAGTAATATAAAAATAATCTAACAATAAGGTCTCTAAGACTAAATTTTTAACCATTATGGTCATTATAATGATATTACAAAATAATTCTATTCAAGAAAATTAAACAAATCACAATACCCAGATTATCCAACAATTTATAGCTTGCTGATTTTCGCAGAAAAAAAAAGACAGCATTTAAACAATCAAAACTTTACGTCCGATGTCCAAATTTTAAAATTCAAAATGATCTGAAAAGGGAAAAGAATGAAGGACAAAACCCATAAATACTTTCTCCTAAAAGCCAATCAATGAAGAGCAGTTTTTTTCTGCAAATACACCCACTAGTTAACCCAAAAGAGGAGTTGACAACCAAAATAATCTTATCTCAAATATGTAAATAAATAATAAATAAAAAAAATAGACTTCTTACTAATCCAATGCTCATATTTAACATTTACCTAACTTGTTTTATTTTAACTTGATATTATATAATAATTAAATCTTCAAGATAGATATGAATTTACTAATAAACATACAGAAATTTCAGTGCAATACTATTTCTTATGTAAATGCCTATAAGAACATGTTTTTGGGAGGTTCAATACACACTTTTTGTGAAGCCTAACCCTGTAAGAGCTAACAAATTAATGACATACAATTTTAATAATGTAAGCACAATTGCAAACAATAGATATCCCCAAATGAGAATAGTCAAAAATAATATTCAGCACACTGACATAATGACATTCAAAGAATCTCACTGATAGAAACAGGGTTGATATGAGAAAACTCAATCTCACTGCTTTGAGTCCTTGTTTTGAGAACTCCTAAGGTGTTATTTCTTTCACCCTACAACCTATAGGTCCCCTGCCTTTTAAGGAACCCCTGGTTTACTTTAACAACCCTACTATCATTACAAATTTGCTGCTGCTAAACGGTTCTTGATGCTCATTTTCCAGTTTGTTGTCACCAATTAGTTCTTGGTGCTTTTTCTTCACATTTCACCATCTAGCCCTTAACTCTCCTAAAGACTAGCCAACTCCAAATGCTTTCCTACCTATTACAGGGGTGTGTGACACCTTCCCAGGTTTTCAAAGTTATCTTTTCCAGGTGTTAGAACAAACACCAAGCTCCAATTCTTCATCATTTTCTTAAAACTCTGTTTTAGATTTTGGGCAGGGCTACAAGCCTTGAGCCCCCTTTTAGTCCTCCTTGCACAAGGAAATTGTTTAGAACTTCCTTCCTTCAACTAGTTGGGACAAATCCCCTTCTGGCACATTGGCTCAAATTCCAAAAGCTAAAAGATTTTTAAAGTTTGGGCCTCTCTTTGTCCATACACAGGCAAAACACAAATTTCACAAGAAACTAGGGTTTCTTTATCATTTCTTGGTCTGTTTTGCTTTACAAGCCTCCAGATGTTCAGTCACGAGTTCTATCTTCCTTTCCAACCTTTTTGAAGGTTCCTACATCCATCCACACTCATTTGATATTAATTACCACACGCCCCTGCCACATTAGGGTCTAACTTTGACTGTTCTTTCCTTGCCGGGCCTTCAAGCTCGCCTAGGAACAGTCACTAGCTTGCTTCCTAAATATTTATTAATCCCTAAGTCTACATTATTTACAAGAATGGAGTTTAGTTTTGTCTCCACAACACCCATACTTCTTGGTACGGGCAGAAGACTAACTAAAACTCCATTTTTCTGCGCATAACCAGACAAAACAACAACTAACACAACACAAAATTTACAAAAAGAAGTTGAAAACAATGAAATCACAAGCTATTAAACCAAACTAATACTACAAAGAGCTTCAGTACGTGCTATTCCATGTAAACAAAATCTTTATTTAATCCATATGACTGCTGCACCAAAACAAATAACAGAAAATTGTGTATTCCACGCCAAAAGTCACTGTTTTTCTATTATTCACCACAAAATTGCGAGTAGTTTCCACTTCCAACATTTTGTAAAGGTCAATATTTTGTATATACAATGCAAAAAAAATAGTTAGGTTAAGTTTCCCGTGCCAAGAATGACAAAAAGGCCACTGTTTGAAAACACAGTGTGTTTTCCAGTTTTTTTTAAAAGCCTAGGAAACGCCCACCAATAATTTTCCCCATTTATTTAACTTTCCCAAATGAACCAAAAAGGTCCCCTAACACAATAAAAAAGTGTTAAAGACCAAACACACAAAAATAAAATGAACCAAAAATAAATACATCAAAAATAACTTGTATTTTGGTAGGTGCTCCTGCACCATTCTCCCCCTCTCAACACAAAGATCAAGGAACTGGAGGTGTCAGGAGTGATAGATAAATTCCTCACTTCTTGAAATCTGTTTCATCAACCCAAGTAGCCTCAGACTCAGGTTTTCCTTTCCACTTGACAAGGTGTTCCATATATGTCTTGTGTCTCGTTGCTTTCTTCACCCTGGACTCCAAGACCTTCTCTGCCTGAGCTTTCTCTTGACTTGGAAGGGGTATATTACTGATATCTTTAAATATTTCCTGACTGTTATGAACTTCATCCTTGATTGTCCCTTTGTATTTGATCAAATCAGCAACGTTGAAGACTGGAGATATGCCCAAATCCGACGGAAGTTCCACCTTGTATGCATTCTTTCCATACTTAGCTATCACCTTGCATGGTCCTACCCATTTCATTTGCAACTTGGTGGACATCCCCTTCTACAATCTGGATTTGTTGAGGTGAACCATCACATAATCACCCACCTGGAACTGCACATCTCTTCTTGTCTCATCAACTTTGTCCTTCAACTTTTGTGTTGCTACTGTGATTGTCCTCTTAACCTACTCATGAATCTCCTTCATGGTTTGAGTGAAGTCTTCTACATGTCCACTCCTATTCTCCATTGTTCCAAGGTCTCTGAGCTCACAAATTCCTCTTGGGTGCATTCCATACACAACTTCAAATGGACTTTTTCCTGTAGTCCTGTTCACACTATCATTATATGCATATTCAGCTTGGGAAATCACCATATCCCAGGTCTGCCCATATTCCTTTGTCAAGCACCTCAATAGGTAACCTAACACTCTATTAACCACCTCGGTTTGACCATCGGTTTGAGGATGGTAAGCTGATCCAAATGATAAATTAGTTCCCAATCTGCTCCATAGTGTTTTCCAGAAATGACTCATGAATTTAACATCCCTATCTGAGACAATGCTCAATGGCAATCCATGGATTCTCACAACTTCCCTGAAAAAGAGATGGGCAATATAGCTTGCATCATGTGTAGTCTTGCAAGGAATAAAGTGACTCATCTTGCTAAATCTGTCCACAACTACAAAAACACTGTCAAAACCAGATTTAGTCTTGGGAAGACCCACCACAAAATCCATGCTCACACACTCCCATGGTCTGTTCGGAATAGGTAAGGGCTGATATAACCCAGCATTGCTAGCTCCCCCTTTGGCTCTCATGCAAACAACACACTGTTCAACATACTTTATGACATCTCGTGCTAACTTAGGCCAATAGTAAAACCTTTGTACCAGCTCTAAAGTTTTGTTAGTACCAAAATGCCCACGAAGATTGCCATTGTGTTTCTCTTGGATCAGATTTTCCCTCATTGATCCTCTTGGGACACATAACAGATTTCCCTTGAATAACAACCCATTTTGTAATGTATACTCAGCATATTGACTGTGAAAATGATTTTCAAAGTCTGAACATACCTTGTAGGCTTCGGAAAAGTCTTCGTCATCACCATAGAGATCCTTAAAACTTTCCAATCCTATGCTTTTCAGCTGTATCTCTTGGACTGTCAACATCCTCCTGCTTAATGCATCTGCCACTTTGTTTTGCTGTCCCTTCTTGTGCTTAATGGTAAATGTGAAGGCTTGAATGTACTCCATCCATTTCAAGTGCCTATTGCTTAAATTCTCTTGGGTATTGATGTAACTGAGTGCCTGGTTATCCGTGAAGACCACAAACTCTTTGGGCAATAAGTAATGCCTCCATTTCCTAAGGGACTGCACTAAAGCATAAAGTTCCAGATCATAGGTGGAGTATTTTTGTTTAGCTTCATTGATTTTTTCACTAAAGAAGGCTATAGGCCTACCTTCTTGACTAAGGACTCCTCCTACTGCTACTCCACTTGCATCACACTCAACTGTAAACAATTTATCAAAGCTAGGCAATAACAAGATAGGTTGTGTTGCCACTTCTTGTTTCAGCCTTTCAAACCCTTTATCAGCCTCTAGTGTCCACTTAAACTTTTTTTTCTGACCACCCTTGATTGTATCTAACACTGGTGCACATATACCACTAAAATTCCTTATAAACTTCCTATAAAACTGAGCCAAACCATGAAAACTTCTTACCTTAGTTGTTGTGGTTGGTGTAGGCCAGTTTAGGATAGCTTCCACCTTACTTGGATCCATCTTCAGCATTCCTTGGGATACCACAAAGCCTAGATACACAAGCTCTTGTTTGAAGAACTCACACTTCTCAAGGTTGATTGCCAACTGTTCTTCTTGCAACCTTTTGAGTACCATCTCTACATGCTTCAAATGTTCTTCTGCTGTCTTACTAAAAATTAGTATGTCATCCAAGTAAACTACCACAAAAATACCTATGAAATCTTTAAGAACCTCATTCATTAGTCTCATGAATGTGCTAGGGGCATTCGAGAGGCCAAATGGCATCACTTTCCACTCATATAAACCATCGTTTGTCTTAAAAGTTGTCTTCCACTCATCACCTTCCTTAATTCTGATTTGGTGATACCCGCTCTTAAGATCTAGCTTAGTGTAAAATTTTGCACCTCCAAGGCAATCTAATAAATCTTCAATCCTAGGTATTGGAAATCTATACCTAATTGTGATTCTATTTATTGCTCTAGAATTAGTACAAAGTCTCCATTTACCTCCTTTTTTAGTTGCCAAAACAACTGGGACTGCACATGGACTAATACTCTTTTGAATCAGACCTTGATTCAGCAACTCTTCCACTTGTCTTGCCACCTCTTTGTTCTGCTCAGGGGTCAGTTTGTATGCTGCTTTGTTAGGCAATGAGGCTCCAGGTATGAAGTCAATTTGATGACTTATTGCTCTCTTGGGTGGTAGAGTTGATGGTGTTCCATCACTCACTATGCTCTTGTATTTGTCAAGCAAGTTCTGGACTGCTGCTGGTAACACTGCCCTTTCAGCCTTTTTCTCTTTTGTGGGCTGCATCATAATCACATACCCTTCATTCCCTTGGTGTAGGTCCTTGATGAACTCTTTACCACTGCTCAACATGATATTAGGAACCTTGGACTGCCCTTCATCTTCCTCAATCAACGATTGCAGCTTGAAGGTTTTTCCACCCTTCATGAATTCTACGGTATTCTCCTTTCCATGATATACAACACCTCTATCATATTGCCATGGCCTGCCAAGAAGAAGATGGCATGCATCCATGGGCAGTACATCACAAATCAGCTTGTCTTTGTAGCCTCCTATTGAAAATTTCACTGTAACCTGCTCATTCACTAAGACACTCTGCCCTTTATTCAACCATGTGACTTTGTAGGGATTGGCATGAGGTACCTTCTACAATTTCAACTTATTTACTGCCTCCTCAGAAATTATATTGTCCGTGGAACCAGAATCTACAATAACCTTGCATACCTTTCCAAGTATTTTGCACCTTGCTCGAAACAAAGCTCTCCTTTGCTTGGGTTCTTCCTTAACTGGTTGTCTAATCAGCACTCTATTAAACATCAGATTTTCACCTACTTCTGATTCTATGTGACTGATCTCAGGTGTCTTTACACTCACGGTGTCCTCTTGTGCATAAACTACTCTTTTCTCATTGCTAGATGAAGCTTTCTCCGGGCACCTATAAGCTGGATGGCCTAGCTGATTGCAGTTATAACATTTCATGGTGGCAAAGTAGGAGTTACTTCTGCCTGCTCCTCTTCCTCTATTTGAACCCCCTTGAGGTCCTCTTCCTCTATTAAATCCTCCTCTTGTTGAGGTTTCACCTCCATGCTCAGTAAGCTTTGATTCACCTTGGTTTCTTTGGTCACCACCTCTTCCTTCGTAACCTCCACACTGTCCTTTTTGATCTCTGCCTCTTCCTCTACCCTTAGAGGGTTGATCATGCTTCCTTTTATTCCTCTCTTCAATCTTGATAGCTAGCTAATAGCATTGGTGGACTGTCTTCAAGATGAGCAAAGCCATCTCTTCCTATATATTCCACTTCAATCCGTTGAGGTATCTAGCCACTTTCAGGCTCTCATCTTCTGCCACATTTGATCTCAAGCAAAGCTTCTGAAACTCTTCCGTGTAGGTGTTTACATCTTGGTCTTTTTGTCTTAAACTTTGCCTCTTCTTGTGGAGCTGAATTTCATAATCATCCGGCATATAGGCTTCTTTCACTTTAGCAACCATTCCTTTCCAGGTTGATATAGGCTGCTTACCTTCTTTCTCCCTTTCGGTCTGAATAAACTTCCACCAAGTTAACGCTGATCCTCTCAACCTTGATTTTGCAACCTTCACCTTCTGTGCTTCTGTAACTCCATCACATTCAAAGTGGTTCTCCATTCCTTCTTTCCAGTCCATGCCTAGGTCAGGTTCCATCTTTCCACTAAATAGTGGTATTCCTTCAAGTGCTTTTCCACTCAAAGCTTTTAATGCCTTCAAGAAAGGATCCTCCTTCAAGACGGGGTCAGGTTCAGGGGTCTTATCTTCCTCTGCAACCTCTTCTTCTTTCAGAATTCTTCCTTCAAACTGTGCACTCCTCACTGCTGCCTCAAGTTGAGCTATTCTTTCCCTCAACTGCTTATTGTCTTCTTCCTGCTCTTCAACCTTCTTTGCCAGTTCTGCATTGGTCACCATGGTGGAAATATCACTTGATTCTATGTCTGACATGCAATATTCCTTTCCCAAATCTTTCACGGCTCTGACACCAATCTGATAGAAACAGGGTTGATATGAGAAAACTCAATCTCACTGCTTTGAGTCCTTGTTTTGAGAACTCCTAAGGTGTTATTTCTTTCACCCTACAACCTATAGGTCCCCTGACTTTTAAGGAAGCCTTGGTTTACTTTAACAACCCTACTATCATTACAAATTTGCTGCTTCTAAACGGTTCTTGATGCTCATTTTCCAGTTTGTTGTCACCAATTAGTTCTTGGTGCTTTTTCTTCACATTTCACCATCTAGCCCTTAACTCTCCTAAAGACTAGCCAACTCCAAATGCTTTCCTACCTGTTACAGGGGTGTGTGACACCTTCCCAGGTTTTCAAAGTTATCTTTTCCAGGTGTTAGAACAAACACCAAGCTCCAATTCTTCATCATTTTCTTAAAACTCTATTTTAGATTTTGGGTAGGGCTACAAGCCTTGAGCCCCCTTTTAGTCCTCCTTGCACAAGGAAATTGTTTAGAACTTCCTTCCTTCAACTAGTTGGGACAAATCCCCTTCTGGCACATTGGCTCAAATTCCAAAAGCTAAAAGATTTTTAAAGTTTGGGCCTCTCTTTGTCCATACACAGGCAGAACACAAATTTCACAAGAAACTAGGGTTTCTTTATCATTTCTTGGTCTGTTTTGCTTTACAAGCCTCCAGATGTTCAGTCATGGGTTCTATCTTCCTGCCCAACCTTTGTGAAGGTTCCTGCATCCATCCACACTCATTTGATATTAATTACCACACGCCCCTGCCACATTAGGGTCTGACTTTGACTGTTCTTTCCTTGCCGAGCCTTCAAGCTCGCCTAGGAACAGTCACTAGCTTGCTTCCTAAATCTTTATTAATCCCTAAGTCTACATTATTTACAAGAATGGAGTTTAGTTTTGTCTCCACAACACCCATACTTCTTGGTACGGGTAGAAGACTAACTAAAACTCCATTTTTCTGCGCATAACCAGACAAAACAGCAACTAACACAACATAGAATTTACAAAAAGAAAGTTGAAAATGATGAAATCACAAGCTATTAAACCAAACTAATACTACAAAGAGCTTCAGTACATGCTATTCCATGTAAACAAATTCTTTATTTAATCCATATGACTGCTGCACCAAAACAAATAACAAAAAATTGTGTATTCCACGCCAAAAGTCACTGTTTTTCTATTATTCACCACAAAATTGCGAGTAGTTTCCACTTCCAACCTTTTTGAAAGGTCGAAATTTTTCATATACAATGCAAAAAAACAGTTAGGTTAAGTTTCCCGTGCCAAGAATGACAAAAAGGCCACTGTTTGAAAACACAGTGTGTTTTCCAGTTTTTTTTTAAAAGCCTAGGAAACACCCACCAATAATTTTCCCCATTTATTTAACTTTCCCAAATGAACCAAAAAGGTCCCCTAACACAAGAAAAAAGTGTTAAATACCAAACACACAAAAAGAAAATGAACCAAAAACAAATACATCAAAAATAACTTGTATTTTGGTAGGTGCTCCTGCACCACTCACACAATGGCATAAGCACAAATTCAGAAATTTACATTTAATACATTGCCAGAAGATTTGCAACTATATATGATAACCTTTGTGTTAGCTTGATGGGCAGTAATGCAGACCATACCACTAAAATTGCAAGCTAGACTACTATAATACAAATGCTACTTGCTTCTTTCAGCATAAGCATAACACATCTTCCTACATAGATGAACATAATACAACATATTTAATATTAAATAAGAGGGTCTATCTATACACCTGGAAATTACGATTCATTATTTATATTTGATTTTGATGGGAAAACTATTTACAAGAATTGGAAAAATGGCACATAATTGTGAAGAAGTATACTGTACAATGTATAATTTTGTGAAGAATAAATAATCTATTGAGTCTAACATATGGAGATGATCTACCATAAAATTCATGACCTCTACAATCAAGCTTGATTCTCACATTTTCCAAACCAAATAACTTGCATGATAGTCACAGCTCACCATAAGTAATTAATGTACTAACATGGAGATAATATGTTTTGCTAACGATTTAATGGTAAGAATGCCAAACAAAATTGATCTATTTTTCTATTCCTTTTTGGCTCAGAAGTATTAAAACAGTCCCAGAAAAAAAATTACAAGGAAACAAAATATTGTAGCAGAGAGAGATTTTACACACAGAAAATAATAACATATATTATGTTTTATTCATAATAGCAGTCAGTATAAAAGCTTTTCAAAACTACTATTTATAACAACAAATACGAAATGAGTTCATAGACTCACCAAAAGTAATTACTAAAAAGAAGTAACTAATAGAGAGTTTATGCATCTATTGCATAACAGTACGCATAAAGCATTAAGGAAAAAGAAATGCTAAAAACATAAAATAGAAACTATACGATGACAGCAGCACTGAAAAAATGTAGCAGTTACCAACATGCTCTCATATTATTTAAGTTGATTAGATGTGCAATGTAGGCCAATGACGCCTAAACAGTCCACTAAAATGTATAAATTCTAAAATCTTAGACAGGGAAAATAAAGCCTAAATCTTCCTTAAAAATCCATACTGCCTGTCTAATTAACAGGAAGCTTTCTATTTGTTAGTTATTTGAAAGGTTCTTATAAAAGCTAAAAAGAATAATGCATTCCAAGATAGTTTAATGTTGTGCAAGTATATATAAAATTTCAAATTAGATCATAACAGATGCTATTGGAATAGATATTGCTAAAACAATTTTATAGATATTAGGTTCTGAATACTCTTAGACATGGGAGCTTGGGATGTGTATCTGGCTCTTTCTGTTGGTATCTTTTCAGAAATTTCAATAATCACTTCAAACTATACTCATCAGTGTTACATTCACAGTTTGGATACTTTCAGAGCCATAAAATATTGAGCTAAGTAATTACACTACAACCCTTATTCGTCATTCATTTCGGTCCTGTCACTTTCATAAAAAAAAAATTGCAAATATAGCTTGGACCATAATTACCGGTTTTTCCCAGCAGGAGATCCATGGCTGAAATGATAGACTGGTCATAGATCTTCTGATTGCTAATCTCCACACCCAGTAAAGGTTCTAGCGCTCAGCAGGGTCATCAACACAATTTTAGACTTTCAAGCAATGATTAGAAATGTGCACAACAAGTGTATTGTGAACTCTACACCTCAAAAAATCCCCTCTCATGCCACGCCAATAGTGGTAAATGTAGCATGGAGTATCCCCGGAGCTTCTTGCAAAGCACCCCATCCCCTTTGACTCCAAACTTTCCCATTTTTACTTATTGCTGAATACTAAAACTCTCCCAAGGCTACCGCACAATTACCTCCCATACAAGAAAATAATAACCCTCTGTATTCCATCGGAGGATGATCCTTTCTCTTTTCTTTTTTTTCTTTCCTTTTTTTAGATTCTCCCTCTCTCCCTCCTCACAATAGTATCCCAGGTTAATAATCATTCCAGATTTGTCTATAGTTTTCTATGGTTATCCTTTCAAATAAATATGTTGTGCAGTATGGTGGGTGTGTAATTTGAGCTCTACCCCAAAGCACTTCAAGCTCCCGAGATTGAATCTATATCTTCCATTCTTGGAAATGTACCCATTCCATAAATGAGAGAAGGTAGAAAAAGACCAAGATAATTAATACATAATATTTCCCTGACAAAAACATTAAGAAGATGAGATGGTTGCTTGAGTTTAGGTGGTGCCTTACACCAGAAAATCTAATTTTACTTTGTTGAGCGATTCTCTCCTTAAATGCCCCTTCTAGCACCTTTTTCATGAGAAGATAACTTCATTCTTGGTCAGAAAGATTCACCAAATCCCCCCCTAATCCCAAGGTAAAACAAAACACCCATAAGCCATCCACACCCTTAGAATTGTTATTACGTGCCTCTGGCACCACCATTAATGGGCTTGACCTTTTTTCTGCTTTTTGGCCTCCGCCAAGAAAGAACTTTTTCTTATCCCAGATTGTGAGAATGATGTTCACCAATAAAACTACACGCATATGGGACTTTTAACTCCCTTGACATGCTCTGCCTAAAACAACATAACTAGCAGTTGCACCTATAGGAGGTTCAAGGGATAGCCGATAGGAAACTAATGATAAAGTTTAAATATATTTTAATATTATATTACATTAAATGGAATATTACAACAAAAATATAAGAATTACAATTAGACAAATTAAATGAAGTATTAAATTACAAATTTGACCTGTACAAGTCACACATGGTATTTCTAAGATACAGATTGAACATAATAATTATATCTCTCTTGTTGTTGTCACTTTATTTATGTCGCTTTGAATTCCATTCCATCATTGTCATTTCTTATTATGCTCTGCAATTTCCTTCACACTAAAGTTGTTCTTATCTTGTTGTTAATGCTCAATGTGTGGTTCCTCCTGCTTTGAATTTTCTTCCCTTCCCTCCCCCAAGAATTATTTCAACCTCTTGCTTTAAATACAATTTTTCATATGTAATACTTTTTTTATTGTCGAGTTTTTGCCAAGTTTTCCACCTTCAAGTCACAAAACAGCTTGCAAGTTTTCACCAAGCCTGAATCACAAAATAGCTTGCCAAACTTATGCAAAGTTCCAAACTCAAATTTATGATCTAAAACAAAAAAAAATCAGAAATTATAAAACAGAAGCAACCACCTCTGACAACAAATTAGCAAACCCTGCAACCCAAGAGAAAACATAAAAAAGCTAAAAATTGAATCTAAAGTGTGAAGACTATTAAATGCAAAACTCGTCACGATAAATTTAAAAAACAACCTTTGAACAAGGAAAAAAAAATTAAATACAATAAATAAAATTTGGATCAAACATTCAACATAATACCTGGATATCTATTTTGAGCTCATTATCATGCATTCTCAAAACAAAGAAATACGATAATTTATCTAGTCAAATTCCCAAAACAGTAACAATGACATTTTACTTCCTTCTACCCACTCTCCAACCAACCCAATAAATTATCATTGGACAAAGACAGGGTCCAAATTCCATTACAACAGTACACATAAACCTTTTCCCTCCAAGTGGATCTCATTGCCTCAACCCAGCATCCATAAATTTGAAGAATTCAAAATCTCTTACCCAGACAAATAAAATTAAACCCCAATATATATGAATTTCAAATCAAACATATTACAGTACACCCAGATAATTTGTTTCATTTACTTTTTATATTTTCTCAAAATGAACCAATATAGTAATTTATTTATCCAAAAACCAACCTGAACCCCAATACAAAAAGAATCATTTTATTTTTAGAAACTCTTTAATAAATATATAAACAAGCGTTAAACAATTTTCTGTAAAAAACTATTCAATTAATATTTGTATATGAGCAATTGTAGGGATATTTTTTTCTATTTCTCTTATATTAAAAATTAAGATGTTGCTTAGTACTGGTTGTGCTGGGCTCTTACGTTTACGAAGTGAAAGAAAATGCAAATGAAAACAATCAATAGTCATTGCTTTATATAATACATAAAAAGTGTGTTTTTCCTTCTAGCAATTAAACATTTAAATAATAGCCCACATTACTATGTAGTAGGAAAAACAAATATCAGGAGGCATCCTAGGCAAGGCAGATAACAAGTAATTCTCTGTCAAGCTTCGTGGTGAACTTGTTTGTAGCATTTTCCAATTCCTAAAATGAGAAATGCAAACTTAACCCACCCGGCCAGTTCCGACAAGTGTCATCTTCCTCACGCTTGTCTATTTTATCCTCTATATTGCATTTTCCATATTTTTCCATACATACCCCCAATAAGAGAAACATCACAACCAATCCACTACTAACAGCAATACTGATAACCGTAACTGAGCGATTAGCCCGTTTTGAGATTTTCCTAACTTTAATATAAGTAGTGGAATTGTAAAATTTACCTCATGGGTTGTTCATTTGTAGTGAGTAGACATTGGACTCTAGATAACAACCACTAGGATATTCATCAGAGATATTATACCTGATAAAAAGCAGCTTTGAAAGTGTAATTTTTTAGGCAAAGAGATTTGCATTCATCTCTTGAAACCAACTCTGTTGTAGATGCATTTTCATAAGAAAAAGTAAAATAGGAAATATGGTCCATCTTCAACAACTTGTAATTTTGTGGATTGCTATTGATTGTAGATCTCTTTGGATAGACGAGAGGACTAAGTGGAACACAACCTGAACTGGGTTTGGAGGTGTCAATCTAACTAAAAGCATTGGCCTTTGTTGGATAGTTGCACTGACCATCTGTGCAG
The DNA here is from genome assembly GCA_007258455.2 of Sequoia sempervirens. Taxonomy (NCBI): domain Eukaryota; kingdom Viridiplantae; phylum Streptophyta; class Pinopsida; order Cupressales; family Cupressaceae; genus Sequoia; species Sequoia sempervirens. Next base: position 21,588 of record VDFB02143745.1, read on the forward strand.
ATACCATAGTCACCACAGGTTCTAGGATACTTACATATAGTTAATAAAATAATAGGGCATGCCAAATAGTCAGTAAGAGACTTTCCACTTTTTTATTGGAAAGAATATAACTACAAATGCCCATCTAAATCAATCTTAAGATAGAGGAAATTTTTAGGTATAGAAAAATTTGATGTAATCAGGGTCGATGGATATCTGCTAGGATAGAAATTGAGTGTCTCATTATAGAACTATACATAATATATGTTAGAAAGTGTGAATACCTTAAAATACATTTGAGCGAGCGTAGGTGCCATATACATGCCAAAGTTGTCCACTTTTAAGGATCCATAGTAAAACCCTTGACTTGTATTGGTCAATGAAATATTTGCAGTAAGCTTATGTCCCACCTTCAACTTCTAGCCTACCAGGAGCATATCAGTGGGATTGTCGAAAGACTGCCACATGGTTCCATTGGAGCTGTTGAAGAGCACAAAATTCCCTGTTTCTTCGATCATTAGTCCTTAAAAATCTTTGGAGGATGTATTTGTAGACCAGACCAGACTGCCATCTGCGTCCTTCAACACAAGATTCCTAGATGAGGTCAATCCAAGGGTTGCGTTGTCTTGCACCAAAATCTCTCTGTTTGTAGTCCATACCATCTGCAAGTCATCTAGATCAGTATAACCAGTCTGGTAGATAACAAAAAAACCTGCAAAAGAGTAGCCCGTGTCACAAGGAATAGAGTAGCAGAAGAATCCACATCCAAACCGCAGGATTTCACCACCATAAGAGAATAGTTAGAGTACACCCAAAATCGAGGTAGCGATTATGGTGAGTGATGAATGAGTTAAATTGAAGTGAATTAAGGAATTCTCTAGCTCTTGAAGAGTGTAGAGCCTCTTCCCATGGATGGAAGCTTTTGGTTCTTTTCCAACCGACAAATCAAACTATCTAAGTGAGGCGTTTACGACACGCATTCACCTAAAAATATGATGATTTTACAGCTAAGGATATTTGATTTGATATGACTTTACAGATATAAGATTTGATTTGACAGCTACAAGTTTTGTATTAAATTGTAACTCTCCCGTGGAAAAAATCATAAATTGCAACTCTCCCGTGGAAAAAGACTTACAACTGAAAATTGTTTTCTAGTAGTTGTGAAGAGGTTTAATGCCAGCGTGAGACAGGTATGCCGGCTATGTGGACTGAGAAGTCCACAATAGAAGTCTATCGGCTAATGATTGAATTTCATCTCCCCTCAAGATATTATGGCAACCAATTCTAACATAACGTGTCTCCAACAATACGCTAGTCTAGCGATAGGGAGGGGTTGGTAAGGAAAATAAATTAAGGTTGATAAGATGTTCCATGCCCATTCAATGTTTCTAACACTTATCATTTATTATAGACGGCATAAAGCATGCTTGATTTAAAGGCCAAGCGTATAGAACACTCAATCCTTGGAGGAATTCTATATAGTCATGTCTTGGTCCAGCAAGTGACAACATTCACAATAATCACTTCCCTGGAATGTATTACCCGAAAAGAAAGCAATAAGATATTAAAACAAATAAACAATCCAGCTTAGGAAATGTATATATCTATCCATATAAAACTCTTGCCATTAATTATTAAGGGATCTATAAATATATAGAAAAATACTTAAAGAGAACTTTAATATATATCATATTCTTCTAAGAATTTTCACATAATGTATTTAAGAATCATACATATTATAATACTAACATTCTTGGATAGCCACACAACAACTAACTAGAACCCCAACTCATCGGAGTAAATTGATTTCATAATATTTTCAATTAACTAAATTTGTGATTGAACAAATGCCTTAATTTATTATTTAAATGACCATCAAATTATATAAACAAAACAAAATGCTAGAGTCACTAATAATATTATAATCACTCAACTATATACATGTTAGAAACGTCATCAAATGTTTAGTTATTGGACCTCATCATAAGAATATTATGTTTTGATTGACTAAGAAACCTTAATAATATTGGTATTATTGAATCAACTCTTTTTTCCTTTTTTTTTTTTTGAATTTAATAATAATAATATAGTTTAATTAACAATTTAACTAAACAATATTTATTATCCACCCCCAACATAAAACTTACCAATAATAATGATGTTATTATAGAATAGACTAATTGAATGTTTATAGTATTCTTATTTAACCAACACTTAGACCTCTATATGTATATAAATGTGAAAATAGAGTAGTAATGCTTAGCAATAGGTGGGGCTTCACATCATCCATACAAGGGGTTTCATTTTCATTCAGACAAGGGGTTTCATTTCCATTTTCCAATGTAAAAAGGATTTCATTCACATTTTCATCAATATGAGGGATTTCATTCTCATTTGCATTCCCATAAGATATGATTTCATCATTTTTTTGTTTTTGCATTGTTTCAACCCTAGAATTATTGATATCATCAATGGTGTATCCAGCTTCATCTAAACAAGCAATATCAATATTATCAAAACTTGGGTTTGAACACATACCTGAATGGATTGTATGAATAGGTGCATTTCCCATATCATTGGGAGGTGGATTTGAAAACATACCCGAAGTTGTTTGCATAGATACTATTTCCACATCATTCAAAGTTGAAGTTGAAGGCATAGTTGGGTTTGTCTCCATAATTGCATTTTCTTCCATATTCACCATCGCCACATTTGCGTCATCTACATTCATTTCATCAAATGTTCATGGTTTCCTCTTCAACATTCTTGGAGCTAGATGCTTGCAAATTTTTCATTTGAAGAATCCTTTCTCTTCTATCCCTTTGTCTTTTTGCCTCCATTTCTCTATTTGCTTGAATTTCTTCGAGTGTCATTAACTTTCTACATCTTTTTCTTTATCTTTTCCTATCACCCATGGTTACCAAACCCTCTTTGATGACAAAAAAACTATTCAAATACAACCTATTTTCAAATTGCTATCTCCTTCAAATATTCAAATAAAACTATGTAGTATGAAGATCCTTTTTTCTTTAAACTCTGAAGTACAAAAACATCATGAATGCATCCAAAAATTCTCTTTTTCCAAATCTTCTTGTAAAAAGTTCTTTTACTTTATTCCACTTCAAAAAATTCAACTTGCACTTTGTCTCTTCCAACAATTTGAATAGAATATGCCCTGCACAAGACAAATTTGCAATAAAAAACACAGAAAATGGTGTTTTCAATCCGTACTGTAGAAAAAACATGTTTTATCAGTATTTACCAAATTAGAGGGAAATGGCTATATCATAAACGCATGCACATTATGAAATGCATACGCATTATGTTCTAGGAATGCATACGCGTTATATAATGCATACGTGTTACCTTTACCCAATGGGTAATAAGATAACATGTATGCATTATGAAACGCGTACGTGTTTCATTTGAATAACGTGTACGCGTTTTAGTAATGTGTATGTGTTATTTAAAAATTGAATTCCCAACCCACATGCAGCCTTTTTTTAAGCTTGGGAAAGGCTTGGCAATCCGAGCCTTAGCTTTTGACCTACAACTAAAAAACTAAGGCAGATTGAGAAAGAATGTCCAACTTTGGTAATATGGCTAATGGACTTTTTTTCTAAATCAATCTATAAAATTAAAACCCATTATAGAACACGATGTCTACTTTCCAAATATATAATTTTTATTAAGATTGGATTATGTTTGCTATTTTTTAGTTAATTTCTAAGCAAACTAGTCCTTAAACTTGAAATATTAGGTTTTTTTTCTTTATTAATAACTTTTTTTTTGTTAAGTTTCTTTTTTAAAAAATATATGGAATCAAACTTCAGACAATTCTCTACACAATGAAAAAAAAAAGATTCAAAAAATGATTAGTTTAGGTCCAATTATGTTGTTTGTACACGTTGATTTTAAAAAAAAGAAATTAAGGCCAATAAAAATTTAATAAATATATATATATATTCAACAAAAAACTACAAAAAAAAATTCCACATCAATCTTCATGTTGTTAGCTCTCTTTTCCCAAAAGGAATTAGTAAAATACTTTTATTTGGGTCAAAAAGTGGTGTCTATACATGTGCTTGGTATGGTAAAAAAATAGGGACTTTTAAAAAGTGGTTTTAATAAATCTCTATCAAAATTTAATTTCTATAATCTAGGTATTTGAATAATTTACATATTTGGAAACTAGATTCAAAATGTTAAATTTCATATTACTGACTTTTTTTAAGATTCAATGTGCAAGTGCCTCAAATTTTCAGTCCAAGTGTGAAAAATTCTTAAAAATAGCAAAACAACTTCCACTTTTTGAGCTTTTTGTGTACCCAACTTCTTGCATCAGCCCTAGACTCTGTGCTACCTAAGGAATAATTCTGGATTGAAAAAAATTCTGAATTTTGGTTCAAACTATGAAACAAGGTATAAATTTAACTCTCAAATTTTGCATTTAATGGATGCGCTAAAAGATTGCACAGACACACTAGAAGATAGCTTGGATGTGCTATAATAGAGAATGGATGTGCCAGTATATTGACTCAATGCATTATAAAACTGTTTGAATGCGCTGAAATGGTAAATGGATACGTTATAAGACTTCTCAGATGTAATATATCAGTGAATGGATACACTATAAGACTACTCAAATGTGTTATAGCAGTGAATGGATGCACTGCCAGATTATACAGATGCATCAGAAAAGGGAATGAATGCATTGAAATAGAGGACAAATGCGCCAATCTGGAAATTTTCAAAGTTTTTGGCAGTCTATTTGTTTTTTTTTGCTTCAAATCTGAGTGTTTCCAAGGTGTAATTTGTTGAGCAATGAATTTTTCTTGGTTTCTAGTTTACCAATTGTGGGAATTCAATGTTTAAATGGATGATTTTCTCAAACTTTGACTTCAAACACAACATCAAGTTGTCAAAGAATTGTTTTCACCTAGAAACTAAACATTGAGTGTGTATTCAAGAATTTAGTCCGATTCTTTCGATTTCCATGGGTATAACACAAGACAAGACAATTCAAACACTTTTCTATTCTCAAGGGTCACTTAAAATATCATAGCCCACATCTTAAAACCATGTCAACTCACACAGCCCTATCACCCCTAGAGGGTGCCTGTGTTCTTGCCTTTCCTGGGTCTTAACCAAAGTTGAATCCTCCGCTTTTGGCTAATAATCTCTGATGGTTATATGGTGAGTATCTTGGGGGAAGATTCTTCCCTCCCCTTGCACTATGATATAGTAAGTGTTCAAAAACTGACTTGGTTGGCTTCTACACTAGAGTTCGTAGTAAGGGTTTTCTTTCAGTGCAACAATAGATAAACTCCCTCAAGAGACCTCCCAACCTTGAGAACAAAGGCTTTGGGGATGATTATCTTGCACATTACCATTGAATTTTGAAATTTCTCCAAATTCACTTTTGATTATAGTGGGTTGGAAAACCTGGCTTTGGTTGTTCCCACTTAGGTCATTCTCGTAGGGTGAGTATTTTTTCCCACTATGGTAGGTCTTTTAAAGGTGTTAACAAAGCATAAATAGTGAGTATAGTATTCTGATCACCCAGTTAAGGGGAGAGCATAGGCCTATCACTTCAACCACAAAAGACAAGGGGTTCTTTAACCTTCTAATTAAGCTAGATGCCTATCTTAATCAAAAGAAAGCATTCAAAGAACTCCAACCCTTGCAAACACCATTAGTAGTTGTACAAATTTTTCTTTGACCAACATATAAAAGTACCTACAAGTAGAAAACATCAATTAGTTTTCAGGATTTTTAAAATTTTGCAAATTTAAACTGATGTGCTAAAACAGTCATTGAATGCGCTAAAACATCAATGCACTAAAAGAACTATCCACTGCGCTAGAAAAACTAATAGATGCTCTAAAAGAACAAATCAATGTGCTATAACAGATATTGAATGTGCTAAAAGACTTCCTATATGCTCTAAAACAGATGATGTATACACTAAAATAAATATCGTATGCATCGTAACAGACCCTAGATGTGCTAAAATATTTATTGTATGTGTCGTAACAGACCTCGGATGCACTAAAATATTTGTCATATGTGTCAAAAGAACTCATGATCGTGCTAAAAGGTCACGTCCAACCTATTTAAACAAAAAAATCCAAAAAATGTTAAAAATGTGGCTGTGCCCCACAGTGGGTGCCAATTTATGTGTGTGTGAAATTGTGAGAGTTAGAAAATCAATAATAAAGCACAAAAACATCAATGAGACGTATTACATTAAATATTTGAATCATAAAACTACTCTATTTGTAGCAAAACAAATCTCTAAAAATGTTCCATTGTTCTCTATTCTCAAGGATTCATTAAATCATTTTGGCTCTCATATTTTATGTGTGCACTATGATTGTTAGAATGACAACTTGAGAAATGAGATTTTGTTCAAAATGTAAGAATCTAATTCCTACATGAAACTATATTATTAAAGCCATGATGCTATGATGTTAATGCTGTTGTGATAAAATGGATATTGTATAATGATAATTATATTAAATGCTATATGAAATCTAAGAGTGATAATGGAAATGCAAATGTAAACTAATACATGATTCTAAGTTAGAATGATAAAACAAATCTAAAGGCTAAATGCAAAACAATACTAAATGCTCCAAATGCTCCAATGTTATTCCTACATATAATAAGTTTGCTAAAAGATGTGATGTGAAATGTTGTAGCAAAGGGTTGTATTTGTAGGCTATCCAAAGCATCTTGTGATGTGGCAACAATCAACAGTCAAGATTCAAACATGAGAGATGAATGGTGGAGATGGAAGAATCATGGAGGATGTTCCCTTAACCAAAGGCAACATGCCAAATGTATGAGAGAATCAAGTGTGTGAGAAAATCACGTGTCAAAAGTTTGTTATGGAATTGGTTGAAAATAATGTCATTTAAATATTAGTCATATTTAAATACATGTGACATTTGATGATGTGGCCAAAAAGTGGGGTAGACATGTGCTTAAATTCAAATTGGGCATTTGAATTTAATGAGAAGGTTTATTAATTAAATAATTTAACAAACTATGTGAGTTTTTTTATTTAATTAAATTAGAGGAATGTGATTTTAGATGAAGAATTTAGAAAAGTGTGAAATTATATAAATAAATTGTGAATTTATTTATAAGTAGATGAATTTAAGGATTTCATTAATTAAATAACTAGTATTTAATTAATTGATTTTCTTCACCAATTTTAGGTGTATACAATTTGCACACTTTTGTAGTTCACCATCTTCCTAAGGGGAGAAATGTGGTTCAACGTTCATGGATTATCTTTGGCATACTTCATCAAGCATCTATGCACACTACAACATATCTTATATGGGGCTTCAAAATCTCTCTCTTTCTCTCCTATGGGGGAATATCTCTTCTACTTTTGTGATACAAGTAGTTCTTGGGGGGTCTTGAGTCCTGTTGATGGTGTTTTCTACACAGCAACAACTCAGACAGAAAATGATATTCTATCTCTCTTGAAAGATAATCTTCAACAATAAATTGCTGAAAATCACCCCAAGGTCTCTTGGGTGTCAAGTCATGACAATGCATAAACAACTCAGATAATATGTGAAAATGCTGGTAATCACAATCGGACCTTACTACAAGCGAATTGTATTTTTCCAATTTATCAAATTTTGCAATATGATGATCTTAAATCCTAAATCTAACCAAATGATAAAGAAACAACAAAAGATATAAGGGTTTAGAGAGATTCTATTTATTCTAACTCCTAAGATCAATCACAGTAATGATGAAAGCTGCAAATATACAGATCCCCAATAAAATCGATCTCTGCTTGATTAAGGACAAACCTGCAACTACACAGAAATGGTGCGATCTTCTGGAGAAATCTAAAGATTTTCAGACTTTGAACATTCATTCACATACCCAACTGCTGGCACAATGTAAACAAGCATTCACAGTTGAACTTAGCACAGAAGTGAGGCCCAGACTAACTTTACACAGCAATCTACAATCAGCAAATAGCTAAAAGTATGGACCAGAAATCGATCAACATTATTAACATTTCACCATCATTGTAAAAGAGCTGAAATTTAACATCTGACATCTAACATCTAATATCTGAGAATCAAGAACAAGAAACCATAAAAACTATAAAAAATAAATACAAAGTTTGTCAAATCAACAATCCAATTGCATTACTTCTCCAGCATTGCATAACAATTTCAAGTCTCTCATCTCCTACAGCTAATTCTGAAAACTACTTGCCAATTCTGGCCTTCTAACTTAGCAAAATTCTGGCCTAATCAAACTCCTAAAAATCTATCCCTTACAAATGAGGCACAAATTCCATTTATAAAGAACCCCCCAAACATGTCGGCCTAATTATATTTTACAATAATAACTGACCTCAAAACAGGTCAGCCTAATTAGATTTTACAATAATAACGGGCCCCAAAACAGGTCGGCCAGGAGAATTTCAAAATAGGACAAGACTTGCATTAAATGCATGAATATTATCCATGTTGGCCTACGATCTCCAGCAAGATCAGATTCACTTGTCCTCCAAAAAGTCTTTCAGCTGCAAACAGTTTTGACACGGATTCCTATGTAGGCCCCATTTTGAAAATTTAAATTGAACATTTCCAGATCTCCCTCTTTTGGCATGAATCCATATGCAAGTCCCCATTTTAATATTTGTTTAGTCCTGAAAAATAGATATCATCATTAATAGCCCACATGTCCAAATTAAATTTGAATAAAATCTTGGCCTTTAAGAAAAACTTACATTTTTAAAACAAAACTTTCCATTTTTGAATTTTTTCCATTTTTGGAAACTTTATTTTAAATTTTATGTTTTTTCAAGAATTTTCACTTTCAGGAGCATTTAAAAAAATTCCCATTTTTGAAAAAATATTTTCGGAAAAAAAATTCAAAGTTTCCAGAAAATCCAAAAAAATCTGGCCGGACCGGATTTTTGCGGATGACATAAAACTCTGGACTCCAGCGTTGAATCCTTCTCGCCTAACTTTCACAAAAACTAGGAAAATCCAGGTCGGGTGGAAAATCCCGAATGCAGGCAAAAACCTAGACTTCGCTCGGATCCAGAATTTTCATGGAAATCGAGAAAATCTAGATGGAGCGAGAAATCCCAGACTAGACTAAAAACCTGGATTTTTGCACAAAGCCAGAATTTGAGCAGAATCCAGGAAAATCCGGATGGACCGGAAAATCTCGGATTGGGGTAAAAACCAGAATTTTGCTCAGAACTTAGTTTTTTCAAAGTACAACCTGGGAAAATCACTTGGGCAAGCAAGATGAGCATCTAAGGATCTCTAAGAGCAACCAAATCAATAAAATTAAGGGGCCAAAAGACACCAAAAACCAAAGCAAAAAGAGGGCCCCTATCTTCAGTGGGGCGTGTGTGCAAAACTGCACAACAAATTGCGACTCCGCTGGGAAAATGCTCTAGAGCATTTTGATGATGAACAAGAATCATGAACCCAGAATCTCTGGTTTCAATCTCCCTATCAGGAAAACAAATCAAAATGCAAGATCAAAGAATTAGAACCAAAGATAGACTGAACCTTCCATAAACTGAAAATCCAAGTGTGTGCAAGTGAGTTCATTTCCCTCCTTGAGCTACTGCAAAAACCAAGCTCAGTCAAGTTGGGCTACGTAAAGATTATAGCTCCAAAAGCAACCTGGATAGAGTCTCGCTGCCAGTCAGGCGTCCATAGCCTCGATGAGGTTATTGTCGTGACTCTCCTAAACATAGCTAAACTGCCAGCCAGGCGTCCATAGCCTTGGTAGAGATATTCAAATACCCCTGATAGATTGAATTCTTTCTTCTGACTCTCAATATTTTCTTTTCTTTTTTTTTTCCTTTCTTTTTAATATTTCTTTTCTTTTTCACTTTTTTCATTTCAACCTGTGAACAGTGAAGTCCACACTTAGGGTTGAGAACCACAGTGGCACTGAAGCAAAAATATGATTTTTCACCCAACAAGACCTCGCAAGGACCCTACTACAACCTTCAGATTCTTAAGACATATGAAGGATATAAGATTTCAGAATACTTCAGGTTCAAGTCAGACCAATGACCCATTCTCTTTAAATCAGACATTCAGACTGCTTGACACCAACAAAAGATCTTTGACCATTAATTCAAGACCCATGATTAAAGTCTATCAATGAAACACTTAGAACAATCCCAGATAATAAAGAATTATTGCACAGGAAAGACACTTCCCCAACCAGAAGATAGAAAACCCAAGCCAGAGAAGCAAAACAACAACCAAACCGAAACCCAAAGCAAATTAAACTAGCCAAAACAAAAGCAAAGAAAAGCAATCTAAACTAAAGCAATCTATCCTAAAGAAAACAAAACAGACAAAGGCAAAAGAAAAGCAGACCAAGCTGCATTTATTCAAATCAACACTATGTACAGAGAAACTCAAAGTGGCTCATGATCAAATAGGATGAACTGAGACTCATCCCCATATGATTAATCAATGCATGGACAGGCAATAAAGTGAAGGTAACAGTCCTCATAAATGCAAACCTGTCTTTATATTCAAAAAAATACATCTCTACATTGTAGCATTCAAACTCCATGTCAAGATTAGGAATAACTAGTAACTGAGGTAACTCATTAGGACCATGATTAACCCATATGCAAGTTGTCTTTCCTAAATCTCCATAATCAAATTGACAAGATTCAAAATTTCCAGCAAAGAAAGAAACAACCTGATTTTGCATTTCTGCAGACTGAGTGTTGTGTTCATCATCCTGCACTTGTGAAGAGTTGAACATAGTGTCATCAGGGGGTCTCCATTGATGGTGCAAAATTCCACTTGCATTTGAAACATGCAAGATAGAATTAGAGGAATTATTAGAGTGAAATTCATATTGAAGACTTTCAGAACTATGAACATGGAACTTTTCACCTGATTGAGTATTTTCATGAGGGATCAACAATGAAAACGCAGAGGCATTATCTTGTACAACAATTTCCTCAACAGGATGCTCATCTGAAGGTATCACAGATTGATCTTCCAGCACATTCTCACCTGGAGAAGTTGGAGCATGTTCACCAATATTGACTGCAACATTTATGTTTTCAATATCATTCATATTTTCCTGCACATTAGCATGAACCACATCAGCTACCCCATCAATAATGCATAGAATATGTGAGTTTTCATTGTGTAGTTCATCAATAAGCTAAGGAAAAATAGAATTTGATAAATGAGAAGACTCCCTGAATTCATCTTCTGTTGGCACTAGCTCGGATTCTTGATCACAATCATCAGGAACATTGATCACTTCACTGAGTGCTTCCTCATGTTCTTCAAGACGTTCATCAGCAACTGGTTGACATTCCTCAGTCAGAGACTTGTCTGATGCATCTGTCTGTGTATCATTAGCATGTAAGAGTAGCTGTACTTGTTCCTTCACCTCCTTTATGACTGTCTAGCACTGGAAACAGGTGAATTATGAATGCCCTTCCTCATGTATCCTGCACCAAGTTGGTAACAACAGCTCCTGTAGGTAGACTCCAAAACCTAAGCTTGACCAATCTCTTATAATTCTGGAAATAAACTCTTTGTATCTGGTCTGTATCACATCTTTGTCTTGGAAAGGAAGAGCTTGTAGGGGAACTTCTTGTTCAGCCTCCACTATGTTTTCTAAAACTCGACTAGCCTCCGCAGGAGCATCCTCCTTGATCTCCATAGGTGATTCTTCACTTAAATATTCCTCTGTTATCTCTAATGCCTCAGATTCATCTTCATGACACTCAGTTCCTTCCAAAGTCACGTCAACATTAGTTGCAATGCCATCCCTGGATTCAGAACTAGTCATCCCTTCTACAGTGCATTCTTTGCTTAACTCACCTTTCCACTCCAGGTATTCTCCAACTTTAAAGATAATGTCCCCACACGAACAATAGATGAACTCTGAATGGGCTGCATCATGGACTCTACACCATTTAGACGAAAGAAAATCCTGCAAGCATTTACCACTAACAAACTAATCCTCAACCATCTATGTGAATGCCTCAACTGCAACATCAATAAACCCCAGATCTGAGGACGCTAATGGTTCAGACAGGTTTTGCATGAAAAGGTTCCTTTGCAAAACCCTCTCAACTTCACCCAGAAAGGCCAAACATTCGAACTCACTGTGTGTACAAGTGTTGTGGATTCTACACTAATCTGATAATGCATAATGATGTAAACCCTTACCATCCCATAGAACTAACCTCTTGTTTAGAGACTCACAAAGTAGAAAAGAATTAATCTAAAGACTATTTCCATCATGACAAATGTGATAGAGCTTTTCCATCTTGACTCGGAACTTGAATTTTTAGATTTTGAGATCTGCCATATCTCAGATTTTCAACATAAAGGCTCATTCAATCTTTCAGCTCTGTCACCTTGTTCATCCCTCCTTCTAGCGCCAATCTGTTGATGGTGTTTTCTGCATAGCAACAACTCAAACAGAAAATGATATTCTATCTCTCTTGAAAGATAATCTTCAACAATAAATTGCTGAAAATCACCCCAAGGTCTCTTGGGTGTCAGGTCATGACAATGCATAAACAACTTAGATAATATGTGAAAATGCTGGTAATCATAATCAGACCTTACTACAAGCAAACTATATCTTTCCAATTTATCAAATTTTGCAATATGATGATCTTAAATCCTAAATCTAACCAAATGATAAAGAAACAGCAAAAGATATAAGGGTTTAGAGAGATTCTATTTATTCTAACTCCTAAGATCAATCACAGTAATGATGAAAGTTGCAAATGGACAGATCCCCAATAAAACCGATCTCTGCTTGATCAAGGACAAACCTGCAACTACACAGAAATGGTGCGATCTTCTGGGGAAATCTAAAGATTTTTAGACTTTGAACATTCATTCACAAACCCAACTGCTGGCACAATGTAAACAAGCATTCACAGTTGAACTTAACACAGAAGTGAGGCCCAGACTAACTTTACACAACAATCTACAATCAACAAATTGCTAAAAGTATGGACCGGAAATCAATCAACATTATTAACATTTCACCATCATTGTAAAAGAGCTGAAATCTAACATCTAACATCTAACATCTAATATCTAAGAATCAAGAACAAGAAACCATAAAAACTGTCGAAAATAAATACAAAATTTGCCAAATCAACAATCCAATTGCATTACTTCTCCAGCATTGCATAACAATTTCAAGTCTCTCATCTCCTACAACTAATTCTGAAAACTACTTGCCAATTCTGGCCTTCTAACTTAGCAAAATTCTGGCCTAATCAAACTCCTAAAAATCTCTCCCTTACAAATGAGACACAAATTCCATTTATAGATAACCCCCCAAACATGTCGGCCTAATTAGATTTTACAATAATAACTAACCTCAAAACAGGTCGGCCTAATTAAATTTTACAATAATAACGGGCCCCAAAACAGGTCAGCTAGGAGAATTTCAAAATAGGACAAGACTTGCATTAAATGCATGAATATTATGCATGTCGGCCTATGATCTCCAGCAAGATCAAATTCACGTGTCCTCCAGAAAGTCCTCCAGCTGTAAACAGTTTTGACACGGATTCCTATGTAGGCCCCATTTTAAAAATTTAAATTGAACATTTCCAGATCTCCCTCTTTTGGCATGAATCCATATGCAAGTCCCCCTTTTAATAGTTGTTTAGTCCTAAAAAACAAATATCATCATTAATAGCCCACATGTCCAAATTAAATAAAATCTTGGCCTTTAAGAAAAACTTACATTTTTAAAACAAAACTTTCCATTTTCAAAAATTTTCCATTTTGGAAACTTTATTTTTAAATTTTATGTTTTTTCAAGAATTTTCACTTTCGGAGCATTTAAAAATTCCCATTTTTGAAAAAAATATTTTCGGAAAAAAAATTCAAAGTTTCCAAAAAATTCGAAAAAATCCGACCGAACTGGATTTCTGCGGATGACATAAAACTCCAGAATCCAGTGTTGAATCCTTCTCGCCTGACTTTCACAAAAAACGAGAAAATTCGGGTCGGGCAGAAAATCCCGAACGTAGGAAAAAACCCGGACTTCGCTCGCATTCAGAATTTTCATGGAAATCGGGAAAATCTGGATGGAGCGAAAAATCCCAGACTGGACTAAAAACTCGAATTTTTGCACAGAGCCAGACTTTGAGTAGAATCCGGGAAAATCCGGACGGACCGGAAAATCCCGGATTGGGGTAAAAACTCAGAGTTTGCTCAAAACTTAGTTTTTTCAAAGTGCAACCTGAGGAAATCACTTGGGCAAGCAAGATGAGCATCTAAGGACCTCAAGAGCAACCAAATCAATAAAATTAAGGGGCCAAAAGACACCAAAAACTAGAGCAAAAAGAGGGGCCCCATCTTTAGTGGGGCGTGTGTGCAAAACTGCACAACAAGTGCTATATTTCTTCTTCTTTCACTTGGTACATATTTTTGCTTTCTCTCTTTTTGGAGGATATTTTTTTCCCACTGGGTTAAATTCTATCTTTTTCCATTTTTGAGAGTTTTGCATTGTGCATGGGTACCTCATTTGGCTAGTAGCCAAGGCCCATTTCTTCTATACCCACCTTAGCTATACTTAAGGGGGGGTGTTAGTGTATTATCCTATAGTTAGGCTAACTTAAGCCTAGTTAGGTGTTGGAGTTAACCCTTGACTCATTCCCCATGAGGTGTCAAGTTTTTTGAGGTGACTTGAGAGGTGTCAAATCCCTCTTGACACCTCTCCCTTGCATAGAGGAGAGCAACTCGCCACCACTACAAGATGAGGAGTCCTCTCCTCAATCCATGGCATGTATTTTCTCATCCTCGTCCTTTATAATGATGGTTTGAGCTCATTGTTAACCAGTAAGGTGAATACAATCTATTCATTGATCAAAAAAATTGAGGCACTCATGTAGTGGTTTCTTTGACTCTAATCTATATCCTATTGCAATATAAGATCAATCTGAACATTCCTTTTTCTTCTTCTTCACTCCCTTTAATGAGAGACTTGCATTGCACTTGGGTACTTGATCAAGCCTAGTTGTTGGGACCCATTTCTTGTTTTTCACTTTTCTCCCTAAGTTGTGCTTAAGGGGGGTATTGGTGTAATTATTAATATCACACCTTAGTTAAGCTTACTTAGGTAAATAGTATTATTTACTTAAGTTAATTAGGAATATTAGGCAAGTGTATGTCATCACTCCTTGATTGATGGGAGTTAGGTACCACATCTCCCTCATCGAGTGAGTTACTTTGACACCACTACACCTCTAAGTTGAGTTGGTCTTTTGATAACTCAGGTTTACTAGGATGCTTGTCATTCTTGACAAGTGCATCCTAAACCTATAACTTTGTAATCATTCCTATGTTATTCACTTCATTTTGTGACCAGTTTTAGCTTATTAATCTTGGTAAATCTACTAAAAATAATAAATTTGTGTAAATATGAGATTCTTATAGTCTATTGTAAATTTTAAAAAAATTAATAGAAAATTATTTATATTATATTTTGTTTATTTGTACATTCTACTAGTTGAATTTGATTGCACATTTAGGTTTTTATTACATATACTTTTCTATCGACTTGTAACCCTTGTACCCCTTTTGGTGCAAGTGCTAGTAAATATTGCTATTGGAGTTGTATTTGACAGAGTTGAGGATTCACCAAAAATTTGAGGGTGTAAAACTACAATTGGCATTTGACGGAGTTGTTTGTTAATGACTACAATAAAATGGTAAGGATATTTTTTGCTAGCATATTTCTATGTTGATGCATCTATATGAATGCTACTTATTTAGCTCCTTTAAAAGGGTCAACGCCATGAGCAATGCCCACCCTCTCCTGCTTTTGTGAAACAAAATGTTTCTACAACAACAAATTTTTTTTGTTTTTGTGTGACATTAGTGCATGTTTGGTCCACCAACTAGTCACTCCTTTGGTTTGGTTTGATCCAACTATGTAGTTTTTTCCTCTTAGAAGCTATTTTCTAAATTATTTGACGAAGCTATAAAGGCGATTGGAGTTGGGGATTCATCAAAAATTTAAGCATGTAAATTTTACAATCAAATTTATAAAAATGAATGTAGGTAGTTGAGATATTAATTTTACTAAGCCATATTTGACATTAATGTTGAAAAGTTGGTAGCCGCTAAGTATTTATTCTTGTGCTTGTCATGATGGAAAGTTGTGAGTAGGTTTAATTTAGGTCCATTGCTTGGAAAGTTCATGCAATAGATCCCAATCCAACTTGTTCGTTGTTGACAACATGAATTTTTTCCTAAAGGTGATGGATCAATAAGGAAATAATGCATCAAGTGCTATGGACTAATCATGCCTTTCATGAATAGACCATTAGCAACAACATGATGCATAAGCCCATCAAATGCACATGGTGTATCTTGATGGCTAGATAGCTAGTGTCCAACATTTATAGGTGAGATTTCTTAATTTTAAGTATTTATGAGGATTTGTTGATGAAGATATTTGGATAATGGTATTGATATTTGGATATTTGGATATTTGGATAGAAAAGCTAAAATAAGAGATGAAACTCTATAGCCAAATAGATTATCAATATTTTTTAAAATTTATTAAATTTTTGTGTATAAACTTTACAAGAAATAATTTATTTACGTAGAAAAAATATAACATTTTAATTGGTCGATAAGTGAAAATAGTAGTAACTAGTTAAGGATTGAAAAAGCATTTACCAAAGGCAAGTAATAATATAGCAGATTGAAAATAACTAAACAATATAAGGTGTATCTACACTTAGAGAGCTAAGTAACGTATCTACACTTGAGTTGTTTTAGTGAATATTAAATAATAGGGATATGATAAAATAATCAAGGACAAAAGTAAACCTTGGCTATGACTTGAGGAGGGTGTTGTGTAAATATACAAAGAAAGAGGCTTTAAATTTTAAGGTTGAAACACTTACTACAATGAAAACTTTAACCTTGGATACCTCCATAATTAAGCTCCTCTAACATATGAAGCCCCTTTACTTTTATAAATGACTTTTTTTAAATAATTGTGAATGTATTTATATACTTAAAAATTATTCTTTAAACATATAGTAATGATATTTGAATTTTAGGAGGTGTAATAAGTATATTGATAGGAAAATTTGAGAATATTTTGATGGATTAGAAAATTTGAAATAAGATTTTTTTTTTAAATCGGTCAAACTTGTAGATAAATAACATAATTTGAACATGTTGAAGTTCAAGGGAACATGTATAACTTATAATTAGTTCTTTTTTAATCACTTATAAAGAAAAATGATTTAATTTTCTCCTATTAAATTGAGTACAAGAATGAGTTATATTATCTTGAGTTGGGATTTGAGATGGAGGTGGATAAAAGATTGAGCAATAACAAAATACCAAAGTGAAATAAGGTAAATATAGAGAATGACAAATATTACATCTAAATGCAAGATTTTTGTAATTAGTCATGTGATAATTCTAAAAGAAAACAATTCTAGGACTAATGGATTATTCATGAAAGTGTTCAATAAAACATCCATAAATTTGCAAAAAAAATTGTGTATTTTAAAATCACACACATAATATTTTTAAAAAAATAATATCTAATATCTATTTAATGACTAGACATGTTTTTGATAAGGGAAAAATGGGTTTTACAAGGACCTGAAACCACCAATAATATTCAAGAATTGATTATAGTTGTATTTGACAAAATACCAAAGTGAGATAAGGGAAATATAGAGAATGATAAATATTACATCTAAATGCAAGATTTTTGCAATTAGTCATGTGACAATTCTAAAAGAAAACAATTCTAGGACTCATGGATTATTCATGAAAGTGTTCAATTAAACATTCATAAATATGCAAAAAAAATTGTGTATTTTAAAAGCACATGCATAATATTTTTTAAAAAGTAATATCTAATATCTATTTGATGACTAGACATGTTAATATTCAACAAGAATTGATTATAGTTGTATGTTAATCGTGATCCAAAATTATAGCCGTTACCTATGCTAATTTTATAAGAGGCTATTGTTGGATTTTTTTTGTCATTGATGTCAAAGGAAAACAAGGCAGAAATTAAAAGGACATTGATGTCAAAGGATAGCAAGGGATAAAATTAAAAGATAGTTTTGGCACCCAAATTAGATATTTTGATTTACCTTAAATAAATAAAACTATAATGACAAGTGTGAGGGCCAACACATGTATCCTTGTTGGCCGAACCTTGGAGTTTGAGTGCCCCTCTTTGAGATTTAAAGTTTAAATATAAAAATAAAAATCAAGAACATATCACTAGGGCTAACCTTAAGGGTTTAAAAATAAAATTATAAGAAAATATTTTTGTGCTGACCTTGCATAGGGAGTCACCAATTTTGGGGGAATTTAAATAATATATATACATACAAACCATTCCTTGGCTGACCTATCTTGAGGGGATGTGACCATTGGTTTGAAGAGGCATTTCGAGAGATATAAATAAAGGAATTCTGGAGGTTCATTCAATCGTCAATTCATTAAATATATTTCATACATCAAGAGAAGAAAAACAAGTTGATTTATGAGAAAAGATTAGATTTTTTTTTGGAAAAAAAATCAAATATATTTGAGGCAGGCCTAATGCAGATTTTGTGTTCAAATAAATTTCATATTTGTGAACATATTTTTGAAGGTAATATTACAAATCTGAGTGGAGGTTTGAGAGTAGAAGTTTAAGGAAGATTTGTGTGAAGAAGTCACATATTTTTTGTAAGTTCTTCAAGAGGCTCTAGGGTGGATCCAACATCATAATAACTTTATATTTCAAAGGTTGGTGCCTTCTAATTTGCAAGATCCAAAGGTTGGATCCTCTCAATCAAAGAGATTTACATCTCTTGTTGAGTTGGTGCTCAATGGAGGGGATCGGTGTCTCTTGTGGGTTGATGTCTATGAAGTTGTAAGAAGTTTTTTTAAAAGAAATATTTTTTTATGGTTTTCTCCCACAAGGGTTTCAACGTAAAATCATGTGTGCATCTTTTGTTCTCTATTGTTAGATCTTGCTTATGTGGACATTTTGATTATTGCTTTATGATTTTAAAAGTTAAAAATTGGTAAAGCTGGTATTATGTTGATTCACCCCCTGTTCCCCCCTCACCTCTTAGTATAAGTCTATGTGTGTGTTTTTTTTGTTCAACTATCATTTAACATTAGAATCATTAGTTATTTATAAGATATTATTTTCATGATTTCTTTATAATTTTTAAGTGAAATATAATTTCTTAAGGGGGCAACATAAAGTTCCAAAAAAAGGAAAAGTATAGGGAGAAAGGTTTTAAGTAAAGATAATAAAGGATATATATAGAAAGTGATAAAGAAACCCTTAATCTTTGAGAAAAAAAATACAGGAGAGAAGGAAAAAACAATTTAATTCAATTTAAGTTAAAGCTCACCAATGAAAAAAAGTGATTATGGGAAAAATCCTTTGGCTACTTGCCCATTCTTTCCATATTCATCGCAATATTAAATTCTACATACACATTAAATTGACATTTCACTTTGTTCTTTATGTGTATTTACTAAGATCATATACTTTAGTAATGATAAAATGATTGATACCAAAAATTTTGAGATCATATACCATAGTAATGATGATTTTATTAATATTAACAAAATTGCTTTTACATTATTAGAGTGCCTAGAATTGACAAAAAAATCATGATGCAATATTTTTTTGGTTTCTTATTAGTAATTACCTTAAATTGATTGAAATTTGAGTGAATCCTTTTCTTAAAGAGATTTGTGAGTTTTCTAATAAAGATTGAGTTTTACTGAAGTAATTTATTAAAAAAATCAACTCCATTCTCCTTCAAGTTTTCAACAACCACTTCCTTTGCCCAGTACCTATAGATATTTGTTGCATAAGGACTGTCTTGTTATCTTGGATAGACACCATATCATTTTTCTTTCACCCATGAAAAATAAATATATTGTTTTTTTTCAATATGTAGAAAATTAGTTTCAAGTTATCATAGTACTTAATGGTGCAACCAAAACAATTATATGTAGATTAAATTGTTTGAAAAAATAAATTAAAAAAAGATATATATTTCACAATATAGTAATGTAAGAAAAATGTCGAATAAAATTGAAATTATTCAATTATCAAATATTTGTTTATTTTAATAAAATATATTTTTTATTTTTATTAATGAAATGAAATGCATCATTAGTTTTCAAACAAACTCATGTACAAAAGAGTTCACTTCAAAGAAAGCTTACAAATTAAAAGCACCTATAAGCAAACACCTACCTGTATAGCTAAAGGAAATGAATATGATACCAATAGTGAATCTTTTGCTATGCAAAATGATTTTTTTTAAACAAACAAACCAAGATCAAATCGTACTAAGTGAAATTACTCCTCAATCAAATAAAACAATGAATGAGATTGCTGGTATAAACCCAAAAACAAAAACATATTCATATTTAGTATCTTCGAATCCTGAAATGCTTTTTAGACTTAAACAAATCGAGCCATGAATGGTAAAAGAATTGAAGGGAAAGGCAGATTGGTATTCGAAAAAACCTTATTTCAAAGTGATTCCAGAAAAAATACTTCAAAAAACAAGTACGTTTGGAAATCCGAGAAACCGGCAGCTATCAACCTCACTAAAAGATTCTAGACTTTGCATGGCGAGAAATGAGTGCCTGAATAATGTCTTCACTGTGTGTACCAACACTCGCACACATATATCTGTAGCTTGTGCTGCACGATACTCTACACCCGATCCTTCACTACCAACCTGGTGCTTTAACCCTTCCAGCTGCTGGGCCACCATGGCAAGGGCTCGAAAGTCCACTGGCACGGTGCTTACAACGGAATTACGTCACCGGAAGAAATGGTGTCCTCAAGAGTCTTGTCCAAGAATTCGTTCGACTGTGTTCCGGCCCAATAAGCAGTCACATAGGACGCCCGAACCCAATTATTTTCTTCTTGCTTCATTCTAGGGTATTTAGGTAGTATTTTCTCCAATGTTAGAAATAACTGGGCGAATTCTGCAGATTTGGGAAGCTCTGTGGGAAAGTCTTGTCCTGCAGACCTCGCAGCGCTGGTTTCCTCTAGTGCGTCGTGGTACAAAGCCTCAAACTGTGCATTCAGGCTCTCCAGAGCAGTGTTGTGAGATTTCTCAAGAGCACAACGTTTGCAGTTGCACTTGAAACCCCAGAGCCCACACATGGCTTCTCGCTGCGGTTGGGGAAGCAGAGAATCGAAGTAAGAGATGGTGATTTCTTCTCTCTTCTTGATAGGTTTTGCCGCGTGCAAGAACATTGCGCTTCCTACATACAGTCTGGTTGCATTGGGGACGCATGAGTGATTGATAAACGACGGCAGCAGCCACAACCCGTGGAAACCCTGACTCGACCCCAACGACTCTGCGTCTTCTCGGCATTCCTCTGCGAATGTCTGGAACTCCCCGCCGAAAGAGTTTCGGGAAATGATTTCTCGGATCCGTTCTTCTTTGAGCTGTAGCGGCAACCCTGTTATTTCTTGGCGGCTTGTCTGAAACAAATCCATGGCCGGCAATGAAGAGCGAACTTGAATAGAACCATCGTCAAGCTCATAAAGCTGCTGGATCAGTTCCTGACAATCTTTGGTACCGCGCAAAACGTTGTCTACAAGTTCTTTATCCAAAGAGGCCTGTTTTTTCGTGGCTCTGATCAATCTTGAGAGGCCTATCCACGCTAACAATTCTTGCTGCGTTGCTCACTAGTAACAACTCGCCGACGCCAATGTCTTTCGTAGCGAAGAGCCCGCGGCCCCGGCGACCCCTTGTCTTCTTGACTTCCACATCCCCAATGAAGTCGTCAACCTTTGGAGCCTCCTGGATACCGAGCAAGAAGCCCGAAATGTCGTACTCTTTGCCTTGGCTCCGAGCATAGGCGGCCTTTGACCGTCGCAAAGCATCTTCAATATCTGCTTGCCCGGGGCCAATCTCGACAGCCATTTCAAGAACCTGCCAAGCCTGGTCATAGAGTTTGAGGGCGTGCAGAGCGCGCCCCTTTAGAAACACGGTCTTGAGATACTCGGGATTGGTTTCAAGAATCTCGTTGCAGACCTCTAACGCCCGCTCAAAATCACCCTTCTGGAAGTGCGTCTCCGCTCGATTGAAATTTGCGCGCAGCAGCAACTTTCTGACCGTCTCGCCACTGTTTCCACCTGAAACTTCAGCCACCCTCACTACGTCATTCGGGTTGTATACTCTAATACGTAGGATTCCGTTCAGGTCCCGCATGCAATAGGGTTCTTTGATCGCCACCTCCGTTCCCTTGCCATACTTTGCTCTGTACGCCCTAGCTTCATCAAAGACGTCCACAATAACGGCAAGGCCTTGGTCGTCCTCGAGCACGGTCATAATGGCGCCCATTTTCAAGGGGTTTACACAGAGGGTGCCGAAGAGGACCCGGCCGTGATGTGTTTGGCCTTCCTCTAGCTCCCGGAGTGGGATTGGTTGGAGATCTTGCAGGGCCACCGAGGTCGAGGACGCGCTGGGCTCTGCTACGGGCAAGTGAGAAGTAAATCGTCTTGCTGAAGTCGAGGCCGAGGACGCGCTGGGCTCTGCTACGGACAACTGAGAAGTGGATTGTATTGCTAAAGCCATACTAACTCGAGCGACAGTATCATGCAGGCGAACCAGATTTTTCTTATCAAACTGCTCCGAAGCATTTTCTTCTAAGAGCCTAGACATGTCGCGTACCAATTTCTCAACGTTATTCATGGTCGGAACTTGGAAGTTCGAGCAATACCTACGACTCTTTGAACTTCTTACTTGAGAAAGTGCGTGTTATTAAAAACCCCGGGAGGAGCAAGTAGCTTCCGGAAGCGTTCAGTATCCATTGCTTTAATTCGCCAATATGATCGCTTCTTTCTCCAAAGAGTAACTGCAGCTGTGGGACATCATTGTAATAGTTCTAAGTACATATTCATTTTTGTAACTTCCATTCTTAATTCTAATCAATTATGGATGGTTCTACATCAAATATTTATCTTCCTATGTGGCATCTTTAACCAAGAAATTACTCTCCTCAATAAAATACTAGGCAATTGCCCTAATCTTCAACTTCTTTGTGTGTCTAAAGAATTAACTTTAGATCCTAGATGATTATTCATTCTACATCTAGCTCTATTAATACTATCTTTGTTCGGATCTCTTAGTCAATAACCTTCTTCAAATAG
Organism: Sequoia sempervirens; assembly: GCA_007258455.2. Taxonomy (NCBI): domain Eukaryota; kingdom Viridiplantae; phylum Streptophyta; class Pinopsida; order Cupressales; family Cupressaceae; genus Sequoia; species Sequoia sempervirens. The sequence continues at coordinate 44,805 of VDFB02143745.1, forward strand.
AAAACATGCAAAATTGGACGAATCATTGTTGTTGTGGTAATAGAAGTTTATAGGAAATAATGCTTATCCTCTATAAGACTTGGTTTGAACTATAATAGTTTGGTGACAATTTGATATTCTTAAATTTTTTATTGAAGGAAATTGTATCATAAGGTTGTAATCTCAGAAAACCCAATCACCTACTTCAAAGCTCTTTTTTATATGGTGTTGGTTAGCCTATTGTTTCATTTTGTTTTTATGTTATGGCCAAATTCTCATTGATTCATAAAAAACTATTTTTGATAATCTATGGAAGACAATCTATGTAGTTTCCATAGCAACACAAATTATTGACCTACCATGCTTGAACACTAGCAACACAAATTTTCTAAAAAATGTTGTACAAGATTATGTAGAGGTACTCTAAATACTATTGAATGTATTTTAGTCTCTTCATAGTGAATATATGTCTTTCACATTTGGGAATTTGTGCTTGCTCAAATGATTAAAATAAAATGATAATTATTTCTATGTAACAAATAAAGCTCCTAAAGCAATAAATCTTATGAATTTTGTGTCTTCCAACAATTCAACTAAAGTTATTGATGCCTTATTATTTTAGCATAAACATTTGGGTAAATTCCAAAACCTTGTAGCTAAAATAAGAGATGAAACTCTAGATAGTCAATTAGATTATCAATAATTTTTATTTTTTTTAATTTCTTAAAAATTTTGTGTATAGACTTTACAAGAGATAAATAATTTCTTTACATGGAAAAAATTTATAACATTTAACATTTCTTTACACTCGGAGAGCTAGACAATGTATCTACACTTGAGTTATTTTAGTGAACATAAAGTAATAGTGATATATAAAAACAATCAAGGACTAAAACTTGGTTATGACTTCAGGAGGGTGTTGTGTAAGACAATATACAAGGAAAGAGGCTTTAAATTTTAAGATTGAAACACTTAGTACAATGAAAATCTTTAATCTTGACTATCTCCATAATTAAGCTCCTCTAATAAATGAAACCAATTTATTTTTATAGTTGACTTTGTTTTAATAGGTGTGAGCATATTTTTATACATAAAATATTCTTTAATGATATAGTAGTGATATTTGAAATTTTCAAAGGTGTAATAAGTATGTTGATAGGTAAATTTGAGAATATTTGATGGACTAGAAATTTATAGTAAGATTTTTATTTTGAACTAGTCAAACTTGTAGATAAAGAGCATAATTTAAACATGTTGAATATCAAGGGAATGTGTATAAATTAAAATTAGTGCTTTTTGGTGACCTACATTTTTGGCCCCAAATCCCTAAGGTTTGATAATCTCCCAGGTGCTAGGGATGTCAAACTTGAAAAATTACCACAAGCCTATTTTCAAGTTGGGTAGCTAAGGACCAATGGTTGAGATCCAAATAAGACCACCTTCACTTATAGCTTTGTAAGACCAAGGGGTGCTTTCCTAAGATGCCAAATTGATAATTGAAACACTAATAAATATCTTATCTAAAACTATACCCACTACACAATGTATCCTAATGCTAGTGTCACAATATACTTATGTGCTAGTTTGGACAAATAAGGTTGAGAATCTTGTTAACAGATAATTCTACCATAATAAGTGTTTGAAAATGAGTTTATTATACACCCTTATATTATTGTATTCATTCAGACATGATAATATAACATACAAAAATTAAATCTTTAAAGATTTTGAATTGATGTATTTGGAGTGTGTTGAGGATGATAGAAAAGAAAGTCAATCATAAACCAGTGCCTTTTCCATTGGCCAACAGAGTCTCTAGATTTAACCAAAGATGTAATAACTAAAAAATAAGGTAATACTTAATCAAATCACCACAAAAGATGGTGTATTTTGAAATGCACAAGAAATTTGGGCTCTACACATTCATTTAGAAAGATGATAGATAGTTGCAGAATATTAAGAGAGCATACTTAGTAATCCTCAAGCATACTCACACATATCCTTTCTTATATTAAAAAGATACCATGCAAAGGCTTCGCATAAATTTTACAAACATTTGATTGGAAAGCTAATCAATCATACATTTGGAAATACACACCATACATAAGAAGATACTATGTTAAGGTTGATTCTACCTTTAATCACTCAATCTTCAAGATTACAAATGCTATTACAAATTTGGGATCAAACCCCAATCATTACAATATAAAATCGCTATAATACCAAAAAATATTAGAAATTGAAACCTAAGGTTTCCTTTGAATGCTTTCTTCTATTGGATTCATAACTACTTCTTCCTTATATTCTCTCTTCTCTTCTCTATCCTCTCCTCAATAATTGAAAATAGGCCCAGACTGCTATATTTTACTTCATGGAGAAACCTTGGGAAAAGAAATGGGAAAGTATGAGTATACCTATCTCCCATGCTTTCCTACACATCACACACACTTAGCCACCACACATGAAGCCATGCCTCTACATTAATCCATGCATAAAAAAGGAACAAAAACTCCCCACAAAATTCACAATAGATCAAGGGCAAGGATGAATATATGTTAGGAAGGAGACTTGTGAGCCATAACTGAGCATGGGGGTCATCTTTTCCATTTTTATTTTTAAGAAATATATTTAAGATCATCCTTGTATCCTTTAAGATCAAATTTGGTAGTCGGGATAGTTGTTGCACCATTAATGGCAAAAACATGTCATTCAAGAGAACTTTCAAAGTTTCGGGCCTAAAGAAAAACTTTATGCAATCATTAGAATATGAATTAACCTATGAAACCATCTTCATCAAATATCAGTTTTTGATCCTAAAGCATACTACTTGATGAAGATAGTGATATAAAGAACATCAAAACATCTCCCCAAAAGAGAACCCTTGTCAGACATTAGATTTTGGTTCCACCACCTGTTGGAAGAAAGGAAGAGTGAAAGGGAAAAAGAATGTGGGTATGTTCACCAATATGTGACACAAAAAAGGTGCCACATAATGAAAAATCATGAAATAGGCCATTTGGTGAGTGCCAAATGTAAATTCTAAATAAATAAAAAATACCCAAACCTGCTCATTTTTTCCTTAGTCGTGATTTTCCTTTGTTGGATTTCACCTATTTAACTCGTACTCACCAAAAGGAGGCCATTTTTTCCACTTGTAGCTTGTGATTCTTTACAAGGATGCCACCAAGATGTCATAGAAGTGAAATAGGTACATACTTCTATTGTTTTAGTTTCAAATTTGAATTAAATTGTAGATTGAATTAGGTTTTTTTTACTAAAATTTGTTTTAATTTCCAAGAAAATAATCTTCATCTCCAAATATTGAAAATTCACAATCACCTCCTCTTGACGACCCTCATGAAAAATAAAAACATCAAACTACTCACTCAATTCATAGACATCTTATAGGAAGACAACAAAATATTTAACATCAAATAAAAAACAACAAAAGAGAGCTTGAAGAATTAATTGTAAGATTAAATGATATTGTTGCAACACACCCTCATATGAGAGGTAAATTGTCGAATCCCTATTGTCGATTGTATCTCATGTAGGAGCAATGAGTGCACAACTTAATTTTTGGTCAAATAAGAGGGAGCAATTAAAATGATTTTATGCAAGTTGAATTTCCTATTCACAAGTGAAGAAAGAGAAAAATAGCAAAGCTAACTTGTGTGCCCTTTTCATAGATCCAAGAACCAATGCACCTTTATCACTTGCATGCAAGAGGTTCCCCATCCATTGGTACTACCATGAATTAATTAAAAATAATTTTTGGGAGCAATGGTAGATGGTTTTTGACAAAACTTCATGCAATAACTATGAGGTCCCATGATATGTTTTGAGGAAACTCTATTGTGACTTTGTCCTCAATAAAATGAAAATTATTTTGGCTATCTAAACTTTCAAGGTACATGTGGGGGTTCCACACATGATAGAGTGGGGGCACAATATAATCTGCAGCTAACACTGAGACCCTTGGCTAAATCCATGGTGGAGCATGCGACTCTTCCTTTTGTTGTGAAGGAAATTTTTGAGGAGGACATGTTGGACTCAATTAACTTGCTCACTAAGAGTCTTATATAGTGTGTGATGCCTCTAGCAAAGCCTAATATGGGTGAATCTTCTAGGCCCAAAGTTTCAATCCACTTATGTCACTCCTACGGTTGGTTTGCATGTATGATGGTGAGAGTGCTAAGGATGCATCTACATAGGATACATCAAGTGCATAGAAGATGGTTGCGAAAGATGGCTTATTGAATGAAACATTCAACATTGATACTTAGGTAAATTTTGACAAGTTCATTTAATTTTTTTATTAAATTTTATTCAGAAATGTAAGAATAACTAAATCAGTAGAATGAATATGATGAAAATTCAAGGTCAGAGTGTTGATGATGTGTGCACCATTCTCGTAGACCCCTATATGTTTACATCGTCGAGTCCATAGATATGTAACTAGTATTAAAGAAATAGTAATTGCATGTGAATAGTTGAACCTTATAAGAATGATTGTATCATAACAAACTTTGGATGTCAAATAGTTTGATGGTGGACCTACAACATCGACACCTCATGATTTAGAGCAAGCTGATTTAGACTTCAACTAACCAAGTTCAGCTAGTCTTCAAACTCACAAACCCTACCTAGGGTTGCTTCCTTCACAGACTCGCCTACTCGCTTGTAGGTCAAAAAACACTCTTATTCTCCTATATCTTTTAGAGAAGGTCATTTGGGACTACAAATCAACCACTTTCAGGGACCCATTTGTTTTCCATTCATCCTATCAACTTGATGCAATAGGTTGTTTTGGAACATTTGACACAAAATTGTCCTGCAGCGTTGATTCTAGGCCAAACTAGGCCTCTTTTCCAAAGGAGGTACTCAAAATCCTTCTTAAAAAACTTGAAACTCTTTACCAAAAAGTATAACCAGTCATGTAGGGCCTTATTCTTCCATTATATTCTTCAAAGACTCCAATATTTTGTTGTCCCAAGCAAAAACCATCAATTTCAAGCTTAGCACATGAACTTGTTAGGATAGGGAATGTGCTAAACCCCTCCTAACACTATCACCCTGCTCTAAAACCATGTAAATATGAAACAAAACACCTAAAAGTACCATTCCACAAGAATACAAAATTTTCCTACGGTGGAATGGCCTATTTTGACATGATTTAGCTACAAAACCCTAGAAACCCTAACAAACCAAGCAACTTTCAAAAATTTGGATTTATCTCCCTTAAATCTAAATGAAAAGCTCTCTAACTAGATTCAAATGATATATATTTCAATTCCACAACTTTTCACATAGGTTTTACATCATTATTTGACTGTACAAAGCCATACAAAGACTGGAAATGTAAAATAACATGAAAAATTACACAAGAAACAAAGTAACAATGCTTTATTCACAAAATCTTCAAGCAACAACCTTTCCTCGATGATTTTGGAGGCCTTTTAACATGTTTTTCATGAAATAACAACATTCTACAACTAACATTTGAAAAGATGACTATTCATCTTCAACTTACTAACAAAATGACCAAAATTGCATAGTGCAACATTTAGAACTTTATTTCATCTTTGACAAATTTTAGACTCAACACCACTAGGACCATAAGTGACCTCAATTACATCACGAATTGGTCAAATAGACCTTATTAACATCATGAAATGAATCAACCTAATCCTAGACTCCAAAATGCACAATCAAACCAAAATTTGCAAGAGGTGCTCCTACACCACCTCACTATTCTCTTCCTTGACCAAATTTCACTCAGGTAACCTTTATTCATTAATGGTGTTGTAAAACAATGTTAGGTAGTTTTTGCAATTGAAAAAAACACTGTTTCATATGATTGTACTTTTTAGCATAATTCCATATAATTTTGTACAATTTCACTTTGTTCTTTAATGCATCTATCCTCTGAGGTTCTATATGGATCCTTAGGGCTTGATTTTATTTAATTTAATTTTGAATCAAAATGGCATAGCTTTATTTTCTCAAATTATCTTTTAGTTTTATGGTGTGTATCATAAGTAGTTTGTAGGTCCATGAATCTATACAATCCATAGGTCTTTACTTGTTTTGACTTCCTTTCATTTGGGCTTTGATACCATATAATGGAAATTGATACATACAAAAAATCAAGAATCAAGAAGGAACACAAGAGAGAACTTGAAATAGAGAAATATATGTGATGTTGAAAAAGCAATGGTCCATTTATAAAAACTGAACAACATAAACCCTAATACTATGGTGACAACTACCCCTTAACCTAAAATGAACTAAATGAGCAATAAGTCATGTTCACATTATTTGATAAAGTTAAATATAATCATAAAGTGGCTCTACTACTATGCCTATCACTATGACTAGATGACCATTGCAATATTATGTGAAAAATTATACTAATAATTCTCCTCAAGCAATTTTTAACTATACTTATTATCTATATATCCCATAAAAATTTATTTCCTACTATGAGGTTCTAACTTCTTCCATAGCTTTGATGGAACCAATGTTGGAAAAATGAAGAACATCTCATGTTGTCGTTTTTTGTTTTCATTTATGCCACCATAATATACGAGTTACAATTGCAAGATGAAGTTTGAATTTTTTCTGGTATTCTAGTCTGGTATCTAAATCGGTATGATATTTATATCCTCCAGTATTTTGCATACATCCTCTAGTATTTTGGTTTGCATTTGTTTGTTGGTGATTACTATTGCTTGCGGTTTTTGGAAATGGTTTGTGGACATTGGGAGCATGCACATTCAATATCTCACGTATTCATATGCTTGTATGGTGTATCAGGATTACTTTGGTGTTTGCAATTGTGCTATTAGGTCCATCCTTGGCTAACCTAATGGATGTATTGTGTAAAGGTGAATAAATTTTTGTTATGTGGATATATTTTTGATCTATCTTAGGTCCATGTTGACTTGATGTAGCATGTTGGACGTTTAAATTACTTTTTGGGAAGATTTTCAGAAAGCCTATGGCCGACAGATGGTATTTTTGGTAACTAAGAAGTTCACCTAATTAGGCCGACCTAATTGATGCTTGCAAAGAAATAAGATATATATATTGGATAGTGTTCAAAGATTGTGTGTGATGATTGTGTTGTGAATGTAAATTGTGAAGAAGACCAAATATGATGAAGAGTGTCAAGTCAGTTTACTAAGCTTCATTGGAACTGAATTTTCACTCACTAGGTGTACTTTATCAGTTCATTTTCTAGTTGTAAGCCATTTTGTTATTGTAATTTTGTAGGCAGTGAGCCTTTGTATTTGGACAGTGAATCCTAGCAGTGAGCCACCCATTTTGTAATATCTTATAACTAGTTATACTATATTTTGTGAGCTAACACTCACCGTGGTTTTTCCCATTTTGGGTTTTCCACGTAAAAAACCTGGTGTTCATGTGTTTTGTGATTTCATGGTCTATTAATGCTTTTACTTATCCTTTTTTTTTATGCATTGGAATAATTGGATGGTATATGATCAAAAAAATTAAGAAGATATTGATTCACCCCCCCCCCCTCTCAGTATCTTGGATATTTAACAACCAATGCATAGTAAGTGCAACCAAAAACTCTCAAAAAATGTATTTTGTGCCTATAACTAAACCAATCTTCAAAAGTTTCATGCTTTCTAAGTTGAGCAAGGAGTCTTATTTCAAAGATATGTAGCAATATGTACAACTTCTACCTAGTATTTGGAGTCCAATTGTTTATGGTACAACATTGACCTAGTTGCATTGAGGTTTTGTTCTCTTTAAGACCCTATTTTTTTGTGTTGCATATGATATGGTATATTGACTTCTAATTCCACTTTCAAGGTAATGATCAATAATTTTTTGTAGATATATTCTCCCCAATTATTTGATCCCAAAATTTTCAATTTCCATCTAGTTTGTATTTTAATTGAAAAAAAATTAATGAAAGCGATAAAAAACTTCATTTTTTTTTCAAGAAATAAATTCAATTCATTCTTGGAAAATAATCAATAAAAAGTAAGACATGGCAACAACCTATGAATGAAGTAAATTTCATGTTGCAAATTATAAATTAATGACCACAAATGGCCAAAATAGACCAATGGGACTTCAAAATACAATTGGATACAATAGCAAGAGGGAGCCAACAAGAGGACCCAAAAAAACTGCAAGCTAAAAGATAACTAAAAGGGAAAATTATCTTTTTTATGAAGAAAATAGGACCTAGGTAAACCTAGATGAGGGAGATCCTAATTTGGTAAGAAAGGATAAAACCAGTGAGATGATGACTAAAATTAGTTTTTGAAAAGTCTAACATGCCAAGATAAAGGATTAATTGCTAATGAAAAAGATCTAGGGACACCAAATTTCCAAAATAGGAAAATTGGAGATCTAATTTGTATCACTAGAAGAGTAACCAAAACACTCATCAATAATTGTGAAGGCACCAATACAAGATTCAAGGATGTACCTTGTAGAATACCCTTAGATAAGAGGCTTTGGCTATGTGATAAGAGAGAGTGAAGAGAGTTACCTTGAAACATTATTTGAAACTTTATATTTTTTGTTTCATTTTCAAATTCTAACGTCAAACATCCCTACTGATGTTTGTGGCATAATAGACCATGAAGTTGTTGCAGCAATAGCAAGTTTTGATCCTTTGATAGAGGTATGCAATAAATTAGTAAATTTGACATTATATTTGCTCTTTTATTAGTCTACTATTGAAAATTTTAATGTAGTTTAATTTCTATCTAGATGCTTTCTATAGGGCCTTGTCACTCTAGATTGTTAATGTGTTGTTGCAGATGAGCATGTTGATTATTTGTTTGTAATAAGTGATTATTTTGTTATATGTCATTCCACAATCAATTTTTTATATATTAATGTCTATACTTCTTACTGTATCAGTTGAATCTCCAAATGAGTGAAGAGAGGAGGATGAGTGAGTGCATTTGAAAGGCAACAACATCAAAGGTAACTCCATCTAGCCAATGGCCGAAGGAAACACATGATCTATTTCCATCCCTTAATAGGAAATGACTATGTATTACGGTCATTTTTTGTAAAGATGCATGGAATTTTTGAACATATGTTTTGTACTATCGATATGTGACATTTTATGTCCATATGACTTTTTTGCAAGCTTGCATGACTTTATTGGATATATTGTATAATTTTATCAACATATAACATTGTATGGCCTTATGGATATTTGATTAATTTAAATCTTATTCTACCACTATTATTAGATTATATCATTGAATGTGTTTCTTCTCACCTCACACTTCTATAAAGGAAAAAACATACTATAAGAGCGCATTAAGGGTATGCATACTGACTTTTTTATACAAAAAAATTTATTGAAAGGATAAACATATAAAGGAAATTCATAAATTATATTTTAAATCCTATAAGGAATCAAGTTACAGTGACATATGCAAATGTTATAGTCAAAGGAGTAATAAATTTACAAAGAAATTTTTAAATATTATGAATGAAGCAATAAATGTTGAAGAATTTGATTGTGTGGTACATTGTATTTGTGTTGAGGTTCAACTTTAGCATTAGGTACCAATTAAAAAAGCTCATTACAAATTGAGAATGACAGTTTCACTAATATGAAGTATTTTACATAAAAAATAAGTATGATATATAATAAATGTTTATTGATTCATTTAAAAATTAATAAACACTAAAGCAAGGCCCTACTAATATACTAAATAGATGCATAAATGCATGGAAGTGGTGGAAAAAAAGTGGCTACTAAGAATTTTTAAGGTGATTAAACATAATGTACTTTCTTATTAAAAATATAATGGAAGCATGTTATGACTCAATAAGCTTGATCCATAACACAAACACATTATAATATATGTATGTTATGCACACATATCAAAATTTATATGTCTTTATCTTTATAAGACATAGCGTTTCAATAGTTTCCCTTATTAATTTATGTCTTTTGTCTAATAGTATTTTAATCACTGGATTTGTAGATCTTCCTCACCATAACCTATCATTTGTAAAATACCAAAAAAATTTGAAATAAGGGCTCAATGCAACTAGTACCCATGTACATAGATATATCATGTACCCATGTCACACCCTTGTTCTATCTCAACTTGTTGAGAGAGCACCAACATAGTGTAGCTCAGAACATTCGGGAGCTTTGGGGTGCAAAAATGGACCATGCACAATGTAGACCTGCTCACAAGAATGAGTTGGGTTTGACAATTTGGCCCCCTGACACACAAAATTAAAATTAGGCTACCCTACAACTTCACATTACATGTATATGATAGTTTTTAGGGCATCAGAAAAACTTTCACCATGGTGAAATGGTTTCAAGTATTCAAAATATAAGAGAGGTTTTTGTAGAGGGGCCTCACATGCACCTATAGGTTTAGATAAAATTTGCATATGTGCCACCAACTCTAATAAATAGCATGTCAAAGTTTGACAATTTTTTACACTTAGGGATCTTAAGAGAGCATTGGCACAGTGTAGTCTAGAATTTTTGGGAGAGTTGAGGTGCAGAATAGAACCATTCCTAGCATAGATTTTTCCACCCAAGCGTGTTGCCACTAACAGTTTGGCCTCATGAAGAATAAAACAAAAATAATCCTACCTTGCAACTTTACACTACATGCATTTGATGGTTTTTGTGGCAACAAAAAAACATTCACCACAGCCAAATGGCTTGGAGATATGAAAAATAATGGAGTTTATTATATAGGGACCCTACATGATCATATACCTTTAGAAAAAAAATTCCAAAGTTCCATGGTTTTTGAGAAAGAGCTCATCAAAGTTTTCCACTTTTTTGTACTTTGGTCTCTTAAGAGAAATTTTTAGTACAATGTAGCCTAGAACGATTTGGCATGCTAAGGTGTGAAACAAGACCATTCATGGCATAAATATGACCACTCAAATGTAACATAATTTTTTGTTTGGTCGCATGACAAACAAAATGAATATTATGCCACCTTGCAACTTTCTCTTCAATGCATTTGACACTTTTTCCATCAACTAAAAACTTGTCACCATGGGAAAATGGATTGGAGATATGAAAAACTGGGAGAATTTATTATAGAGGGACCCTACACAACCCTATAAATTCAAAAAAAAAAATTGTCACAGTTTCTAATAAATACCTCATCAAAGTTTTTCACTTATTCGCACTTACAGCTCTTAAGAAGTAATTGGTACAATGTATCCTGGAATGATCTAGCATGTTGGGGAATGAAATAGGACCTTTCCTAGCATAAACCTTCCCACCTAGACATGTTGGAACTTCCATTTTGGTTGCACGATGAATAGAATGAAAATTATGCCACCTTGTAACTTTAGACTGCATGCTTCTGACGCTTTTTGCAAGATGTGAAATCTTGTCACCACTGGAAAATGGATTGAAGATATGATAAATTGAGAGGTTATTGTAGAGGGACCCTATGTGATCTAATACTTTTAGAAAAAAAAATATATCTCAGATTTCCAAGAAAGAGCTCATCAGAGTTTGCCATTTTTCGCACTTTAGTCTCTTAACAGAAATCACCACTGCAATGTAGCCTGGAACATTTTGGCATGTTTGGGTGAAAAATAGGACCTTGACTAACATAAAACTACCTAATTGGACATGTTAGAATTGTCGATTTGGTCACACAATGAACATAACAAAAATTACGCCACCTTGCAACTTTCTCTTCAATGCATTTGATATTTTTTCAATCAAATAAAAACTTGTCACCATGGGAAAATGGATTGGAGATATGAAAAATTGAGAGATTTTAGTGTAGAGGGACCCTACATGACCTATCTTTAGAAGGAATGGTTTTAAGTTCCACTGTTTCTGAGAAAAACCTCATCAAAGATTTCCACTTTTTCGCACTTAAAGCTCTCAAGAAGACATTGGTACAATGTAGCCTGAAATGATCTAGCATGTTGGGTGTGAAATAGGGCCATACGTAGCATAAAATTCCCCACCTAGATGTGTTGGAACTATCAGTTTGGTCACATGAAAAGAAGAACAAAAATTATGCCACCTTTCTTGCAACTTTAGACTCCATGCATTTGACACTTTTTCCATAAACTGAAAATTATCACCACAGGTAAATAGATTTGAGATAGGAAAAAATGAGAGAGGTTATTGCAAAGGGACCCTATGTGATTTTGTTCCTTAAAATGGAAAATTTATAAGTGCCCTAATTTCTGAGAAAGAGCTTGTCAAATTTTGCCACTTTTTTGCAGTTTGGTTTCTTAAGAGAAATCGCCACTACAATGTAGCCTGGAACGTTCTGACATGATGGGGTGAAAAATAGGACCTTACCTCGAATAAAAATACCCACTCAATTTTTTTTGAACTATCAGTTTGGTCACATGATGAATAAAATAAAAATTATGTCACCTTGCAACTTTCTCTTCAATGGATTTGATGTTTTTTCCATCAACTGAAAATTTGTCACCATGGGAAAATGAATTGGATAAATGAAAAACTGAGAGTGGTTATTATAGAGGGATCCTACTTGACCCTATGCCTTTATAAAAAATGGTTTTAAGTGTCATGGTTTCTAAGAAAGAGCTCGTTGAAGTTTTCCACTTTTTCGCACTTAGAGCTCATAAGAAGTCATCAGTATAATGTAGCGTGGAATGACTTGGCATGCTGGGGTGCAAAAAAAAAATCCTACCATGAACTTACCCACCCAAATTTTTTGGAACTATTAGTGTGGTTGCACGACAAAAAAAATGAAAATTATGCCACCTTGCAACTTTAGATTGCACACATTCGACACTTTTTCCATCAACTGAAAAACTTTTCACCACAAGAAAATGGATTGGAGATATGAAAAATTGGGAGAGGTTATATTGTAGAGGGACCCTACATGATCATGTGACTTCAAACAAAACATTTCTAAGCTCCATGGTTTTTGAGAAAGAGCTTGTCATAGTTTGCCAATTTTTTACACTTCAGTCTTTTAAGAGAAAATGCCCGTAGAATGTATCTTGGAATGTTTTGGCATGTTGGGGTGTGAAATAAGACCTTTCATAGCATAAACCTACCCACCTAGATGTGTTGGAACTTTTGGTTTGGTCGAACGATGAACAAAATAAAAATTATGCCACCTTGCAACTTTCTTTTCAATGCATTTGATGTTTTTTCCATCAACTTGAAACTTCTCACCATAGGAAAATGGATTGGAGTTGTGAAAAAAAAAGAGATTTTACTTTAGAGGGACCCTACATGACCCTCTTCCTTTAACCATAATGTTTGTAATCACCACGGTTTCTGAGAAAGACCTCATCAAAGTTTGCCACTTTTCGCACTTAGAGTTCTTAAGAAGTCACTAAAACAATGTAATCTGGAATGATCCAACATGTTGGGGTGTGAAACAAGACCTTTCCTACCATAAAAAATCCCAAACAGAGATGTTGGAATTGTTTGTTTGGTCACACAATGAATGGAAAATAATTATACAACCTTGCAACTTTAGATTTATTGTATTTGAGACTTTTTGCAATGTGTAAAATCTTGTCACCACAGGAAAATGGATTAGAGCTATGAAAAATTAAGAGAGGGTAGAGGGACCTTACATGATAATGTAACTTCATATGGAACATTTCTAAGTGACATTGTTTATGAGAAAGAGCTCATCAAAGTTTTCCACTTTTTCACTTTGGTCTCTTAAGAGAAATCACTTGTAGAATGTAGCCTGTAAAGTTTTGACATGTTCGGGTGTGAAAAAGGACCTTGCCTAGGATAAACCTACCCACCCAAACACGTTGGAACTATCAATTTGGTCACATGATGAGTAGAATGAAAATTGTGCCACCTTGCAACTTTACACTTCATGCACAAAGGTATCACAAAGAAGGACAAACCATGATTAAAGGAAAACAACATTGAAGAAGGGTTTTTCATCATAGAGGACATCTTATAATAATTTTCATGAGTTCATATGATACTAGAGAAAGACCCAATTAATTCTAACTGAAACACCATTTATTTTTTGTGTTTAAGTATTCATTCACAAGTATACTTGGGAACTTCTATCCATATGGGATAGGTATATCATTTTTTCATACAGAACATGAATTCACTTCATCTATTTATATGGAATAGGAATACATCTATTCATATAATTGGAATAGGAATCCACCTAAACGGGGTAGGCATTTATCATATGATAGGTATGTACTCTGGCCAAAGTCTTGGACTCATCGGGACCATCTAATCCTAAGTCGCTTCCCTGATGACCAAACTCCCATCTAAAAGTGTATCGAGGTCACCATCCTCAGGGGTATGTAAGTTATAATTCTAGGCTTGAAACCTACCATGGAATTTTTCCTAAGGGCCTTGAAGAATCAAGTAATCCATGTGGGACTCTTCTGAGTATAATTGTTTATATTTTAGTTGATTATCTCTTATAACTATTTATGTGATCTCTCCAACCCTAAACCCCATTCCTGAACACCTGAGTACTAGGAGCATCCTCTGTTTCCTAGACTGCCTACATACCTTGCTTCCAAATGGGATCATGGCATGCAAAATATGTAGTTCCATTTTCTAGAGTATGTTTTATGTGAACTGTTATAAAAACGAGGGTACGCAACCCTTTCTAGGGTTCTTGTTTCCCCAGACAGTTCCTCTTTGGTTGCTACCCACGAAGGGAAGCATAGATAAAAAATGGTCTACTTTACCATTGCTTGTTTACCTAACAACGTTCATCTAACCTATTTCTTATTAATATTCGTCACCCTTGACCTGTTTAAACAATTTCGTAATTAGCATAAATTGAAAACAAAAATATAACTTTGAAAAGAATGAATTTGCATTGCCCTTAGAAAATTCCTACTTTGGTTTTCTAGGTTGTCACTAGCGGATTTGATTCATTTCATTTTTATCTTGTTAGGTTATCATTCTAAAGGGGATTTCCCTCCCTTGGAATTAATCAAATAATGTCCCTTATTTCTCACCAACAATTTATAGGGGTGATGCCATAGACATCGTTATTGCAGTTGTATTAGGCTATAGATGCAATAGCTCAAGCACAACGGCATTGCCCGTAAACATGAGTTAGAGGCATCGTTGATACCAAATGCCACTAGTTTTGTTTTCCTTTATTTTATTAGGTTTTTCTTTAAAGTTCTATCTAACAACATTAAATCTTTATAAGGAAAATCTCATAAAATCTAAAATGCAAAATGACATTAGAAATATGATAGCATAATTCTAAATTTATTCAAAATAAGTTTCAAAACTAAGGATAGTTTAAGCATCATTAATAGTAAAATCAGCATTCTATATTAACCTTTCCAAAAAATTCCCAACAATATCCATTTGCATGAAGTATTACCAACAACCTATTAACACAATTATTTAAAAATTAGTTGCACTCATAATTCCACTTGACCATCATATTGGGAGTAAGTGAAAAATAATAAATGAAAAAAATTCATGCAAGCTAATAACTCTTAATTGATCAAATGAATGATTCATAATTATCACTTTCTATGCTCATAAAAGAGATACACACAATTTGATACAATCTTAGAGATGAAAACTTTATCAAAAACATGCTATAATCATATAGTGATACAGAACAATACACATAGCTAACATAAATTTTTTGATCAAGACTTATATTTTGTATGATAACTACTCATAACTAATCTCTTTTAAGATTAAATTATTAACTAAGAATAGTAATATTCCTTATGATGATTTGGTTTAATAGGTATTTGGTGATATTTATGCTTAACCAATTTTTATGCTCAAGGCAATATCATTAATAGTCTAATAATAGTCATCATGATTGAAACAGAAACTCCAGATTGTGTTTTGTTGCAAGAAACCAAGGTGGACAAAAATTCCTTTCTTGCATTTTTGCCTAGAATTTGGAAAAATGGAGATGGTGTGGCTGTCAGTGCGTCTGGTTCGGCTGGTGGGCTAGCTATTATATGGAACAAGGCTTCTATGGAAGGTGTGGAGGTGGAAGCTAAGCTTCATAGCCTGAGCATCAAATGTAATTTGTACAGATATTGTGAGAGTTTCCTGATCACGAATGTTTATGGGCCAAACACAGTTGGGGGCAGACTTGAAGTGTGGAATGATCTCAAGGGTTTCAGAACTATGCACAATTCTCCTCATTGGTTGGTCGGTGGTGATTTTAATGTCATCTTGTCCCTAGAGGACAAACGTGGGGGGAGTTCTTTTGGTTCTCTTGGATCTTTAGACTTTAGGGGTTGTTGTGATGCTCTTTCTCTTACTGACATCAAACCCAAGAAAGGCTGGTATACTTGGTCAAACCAGAGGGAGGGAAAAGACAATATTGCTGTTAGATTGGATAGATTCTTAATAGGTTCTGATTGGCTCCTGAGTTCGGATAGCTTCTCTTCTGTGGTTATCCCTTTTGGTGGCTCGGATCATTGGCCTTTATGCTTGTTGGTGGACAAGGCTGTTAAGCCTCGGAGATGCCCTTTCAAAATGGAGGCTATGCGGTATGAGGTCCCCGAGTTTGAGAAAAGGTTGGCTGACTGAGGTTGGAAGGTTGATGTCAGGGGATGCAGAAGATACATATTATTGAGTAAATTAAAGGAAGTCAAGCTTCAAGTCAGGGCATGAAATAGGAATGTTTTTGGAGATCTCTTTCAGAATAAAGCCAAAATTGAGGGAGAATTGCAATTGGTGGAAGCTGAGATTGCGGAGGTTGGTCTCTCTGCTGAGATTCGTATGAAGGAATCGAAGCTTCTAGATGACCTAAACAGGATTCTACGCATGGAGGAAATACATTGGCATCAAAAATCCAGGGTCAAATGGATGAAAGATGGCGACAGGAATACCAAGTTTTTTCACCTCTCTACAAAGGTTAGAAGGCAAAATAACCGAATTTCCAAGATCATGACTCCTGATGACTGCTCTTTAGAGGATATTGAAGCTATTGGTTTGGATGGTAAATCTTTCTTCCAAGATCTGCTCAGAGCCCAAGATAACGCTGATGCGGTGGCACAGGAGGAAATTTTGCACAACTTTGACAGATGCATTTCTGATGATCAGAACACTGCTCTCATGGCTCTTTTCTCCAAGGAGGAGATTAGGGATGTTGTTTTCTTTATGGGGACTAGGAAAGCGTCGGGCCCAGACGGCTTTCAAATTGAGTTTTTTCAAAAATTTTGGCATATTGTTGGTGATGACATGTTTGAGGCTGTGGAGGAATGTAGAACTCGGAGATCAATGTCCAAACAATGGAACACCACCTACATTGCCCTCATCCCCAAGGTCCAGTCTCCAGAATCTTTTGACCAATTCTGCCCAATTGCTCTATGTAATGCAATTTATAAGGTGGTGGCTAAGGCCATGGCTCCAAGGTTAAAATTATGTTTGGAGCAGTGTATATCAGACAAACAGAGTGGTTTCCTAAAGAATAGAAAAAAATTGGATGGAGTTGTGACAGCACACGAGGTCATTCATTCAATTCAACAAAAGAATAAAGAGGGGATGATCATCAAATTGGACCTGAACAAGGCCTATGATAGAGTGAGTTGGGAATTTCTTGACAGGATCATGAGAAAGATGGGTTTTTGTGATGCGTGGTGTAATTGGGTAAGCAGCTACATATCCACTTCCTCTTTTTCTATTCTTATTAATGGATCCCCTATAGAATTCTTCAATGCTCGTCATGGTCTCCGTCAGGGGGATCCTCTGTCACCTTTTTTATTCCTCATCATGGCTGAGGCCCTTGGTAAAAGCATACATAACAGGGTCAAAAGAGGCAAAATTAAAGGTCTGCAAGTGTCTGGGGGATTGAGCAACATCACTCATTTGCAATTTGTGGATGATACCTTGCTATTTGGTGAATCCTTGGGAAGAGAAGCCTCTGCCCTCAAAAAGGTCATTGTACAGTACGGAAGTGCAACAGGACAAAAGGTGAATGTGTCCAAGTCTAATATTTATTTCTTGAAAGCTCACTGTGTAGAAAGCTTAGAGGTTCAAAGAATTTTGGGGTATGATGTTGGGATGATGCCATGCAAGTACCTTGGTCTCCCCCTGGTGCAGGAGCACCTAAGCTAACCTCCATTTTGTTGTGCAACATTTTGGCTTGTACTGACTTTAGCCAAGTCAGGGGTTTTAGATGTTTGTTTTAGATGGTTTTGTTGTTGTGTGAGATGAGTTAGTCACTAGGATTAACTTCATCTTTGCCATTAGGTAGTCTAAGTTGTTAAATTTTGTTTTATTTAGCTTTGGACAGCATGTACATCATGTTACAAAACACGTAGTGGATTAAAGCCACACCTTCATTGTTTAAAAGATGATAAATACCAGTTAAGGAGCTGTTGGCACGAGTTAAGGAGATCAAGGTCCTCTAATTAAGGTTAAAGGTGGAGTGGTGTAATTGCATGAGAACTGGTTTTGGTTACATGCAAAGTTACTTGGCATTAAAAATCCCTTGAAATCAGGGAAAATCCGCGTGCCACTGCCCTTGAATGAAGGTAATGGCATTCCAAATATGGGGAATGATTCGTAGATGAGATAGTTAGCATGATTGTAAATAAATTTTTGTGGTAAATGGAAGACAGTTCGGAGTTTTAGTTATTTTCTGTGTTTTTCCTGAAAACATCATGTGTTTTCATAACAGTGTGGTTTTCTATGTTAATGCGTTGTTTTGGCAGTGATACGCGTGTCTACATAGTAGATAGGATACTTTTAATTGTATAGAAAATTTCTTAAGAGTGCTGAAAGTGTTTTGTGACCGTAGAGTAGGTTATAAAAGTTTTATTTCTGGTTTTCTTTGTGTTTTGTGTGTTACCCGCATGTAAGGAGAAACAGCGGCTAAAATGACTTTATTTAAACTGTTCGCTCACTGTTCTTAGTCTCTTTGGATATTTTTCAATGTATTTCATTTGGTAGATAAGAGAGGAGATTAGATTTAGTGTTTGTAATCATAGTTTAGAGTGGTATAGATTTATTTCTGAAATCTCAGTGTGTTTTGCAGCAGAGTTGTTATAGGCGTCATTTGATCAGATTTAACACTGCATTCTTGTTTTTGTAGTATATTGGAGTTAATTTGTATTGTATAAATATTTTGAGTGGAGTGGAGACTTTCCTTTGAATCCTTAGATCAGGAAATTAGAGGTTGACAGGGTTAAATTGTTGTATCTGAAGAGTTAAATTCAAAATGGCTTCCCCATAAGCACTGCCTGTGGGGGTTTCCTGAGAGTAGGTGAATATGGGAGAGGAGCCATTCCTATGTATATATTTAGTGATAGGGAGCTTTGAGAATCAAGCAAGGAACCACAATACCAAACCCTAGGCGAGTGAAGGCTACCCAGTTAGGAGTTTGGTGAAAATAGAGATGAGAACTAAGGCAGGGGAAAAGTGCAACTATACGGCAGTGACAGAGGAAAGTTTAAAGCTCTAAAAAAGGTGCTTGAAAGTGCCTTTTGGTTGGAAGGTTGTTTGTCAAAAGTGAGAGGAAAAGTCAGAAAACTGCCTGGTAAGGGTTAGAGAAGTTTGGGCCTACCAAGGAAATCTCTTGGAATCAGGCATAGCAAAAGCTAAAGAATCTCCAAAATGGAACAATTTGAATGCAAGGATCATGAGGAAAGTACCTTTAATTCCCCTGCAAACAACTCAAGATTGGTGATGAGTTTCACATCTAGATTTTTCTAGGTGTTTGAAGGAGGCAGCAAATTCAAAATGTGTTGAATCTTCCAAGGTTAAAGCACAGTGTTAAGACTCTTGGAACAGAGTTGTGACAGGGTTCAGTTGGTGAACCAGATCAGGACAGAGCCTAGAAGATTGTTAGGCTCATGGTGAAGGAAGGGTGATGTCTTCTTGATGATTAGGTGCAAGCAAACCTTGGAGGTCTTCATACACCATATTGGTATCAGAGCCAAGTTGGATTCTAGGCTTGTGATTAATGAGCCAATCCACTGAGTCAGTAGGAGAGAATACACCAGAGGAAGGAACCATGGTGACAAATGCAGAGCTAGCAAAGAAGGTAGAAGAGCAAGAGGAAGATAACTGGTTGCTCAGAGAAAGGATATCTCAGATGGAGAGACTCCTGGATGAAGTCCAAGAAATAGTAGACACTATGAAGGACAATATTAAGAAGAAGGAAGAGCAGGAAGCCAAGGAAAAAGAGGTGGAATTGGAGGAGGAAGCTCCAAAGCCTGATCCTGTTCTTGCTGAGGAACCATTCTTGAAGGCATTGCAGGCCTTGAGTGGTAAAGCATTGGATGGTGTGCCACTTTTCAGTGGACAAATGGACCCAAATTCAGTAGTAGACTGGATTGAGAGCATTGAGAATCACTTTGAGTGTGATGGCATTACAGAGGCTCAAAAGGTAAAGGTGGCCAAGTCAAGGTTGAGAGGAGCAGCTCTCACATGGTGGAAGTTTGTGCAATCTGAAAGAGAGAAAGAAGGCAAAGGTCCCATAGTTTCATGGAGAGGCATGGTGACCAAGATAAGACAAACTTATCTCCCAGATGATTATGAAGTCCAGTTGCACAGGAGAATACATAATCTGAGACAAAAAGACATGGATGTCCAAACATATACAGAGGAGTTTCAGAAATTGTGCCTTAGATCAAAGGTGGTTGAAGATGAGAGTATCAAGTTAGCAAGGTATCTAAATGGACTCAAATGGTCTATTCAAGAAGATATGAGTTTGGTGAACTTCAAAACAGTCCGCCAACGTTATCAAATGGCCTTGAAGATAGAGGAGAAACGCAAAAAGAAGCAGGAACAAAACCCCAAAGGTAGAGGTAAAGGAAAAGAGGAAGCTATAGTGGAAGAAGCTCAGAATCAAGAGCCCAAGGAGAAGTCAGAATTTCTGATCAGCAAGAAGGAAGCTCCAGTAGAGGTGGTAGAGGAAGAGGTTTCAGCTCCAGAGGAAGAGGTGGTGGACAAGGAAGAGGCAGCTACTTCACTAATATGAAATGCTATCATTGCAACCAGTTGGGACACCCAGCCTATAGATGTCCTAAGAAAGGAAGCACATCTCATGGAGGAGATAAGAGAAACAATCTGATTCAAGATGAAGCAGCTGCAGCAAATAAGCAATCAGAAGTACCATTGAACTCAGAGGAAGGTGAGAATCTCATGATGAGAAGGACCTTAATCAAAGAACCGGTCAAAGAGGAGCCTAGCCAAAGAAGATCTTTGTTTAGGATAAAGTGCAAGATGATGGGGAAAGTGTGCAAGGTGATTATAGACTCAGGTTCTACTGACAATATTGTGTCAGAGGAGGCAGTCAGCAAACTGAAATTAGCAATAATACCTCACAAGAATCCTTACAAGGTTACATGGCTCAACAAGGGTCAACATGTCTTGGTGAATGAACAAGCATGGGTGGAGTTTTCAATTGGAAAATACAAAGACAAGGTATTATGTGATGTACTACCTATGGATGCATGCCACTTGCTCTTAGGTAGGCCATGGCAATTTGACTGTCAAGCTGTGCATGATGGAGCTAAGAACTCATACACCTTCAAGAAGGACAATGTCACATACAAGATTCAATCTTTGTTGGAGGACACTGAGGTGCAGACAGTAGGTTCTAAGCTGCTGATAATTGGTGAAAAAGAGTTCTTAAAGGCCTTGGAAGAAGGAGAAGGCGTTGGCTATGCAATAATGATCAAGCCAAGAGAAGCAAGCAAAGAGAAGGCAGCTGAAAAGAAAGAGTTACCCAAGGAGATTCAAGACTTGTTGCAGACCTATGAAAGCATTGTAAGTAGTGGTCAACCAGCAACCTTACCTCCTAAAAGGGCCATAAGTCATAGGATAGACTTGATACCAGGAGCCACCCTTCCAAACAAGGCAGCTTACAAGATGACACCTCAACAGAATGAAGAGATAGCTAGGCAGATTCAAGAACTACTTGACCAAGGTCTCATTAGGAAAAGCATTAGTCCTTGTGCAGTACCCACCGTCTTAGCACCCAAGAAAGGAGGAGAATGGAGGATTTGCACTGATTCCAGAGCAATCAACAAGATAACCATCAGGTATAGGTTTCCCATCCCTAGAATTGAAGAAGCTAGGTACTATACCAAGATAGATTTAAAGAGTGGATACCACCAAATTAGAATACATGAGGGTGATGAGTGGAAAACAGCCTTTAAAACCAATGAGGGTCTTTATGAGTGGCTAGTAATGCCATTTGGTTTGTCTAATGCCCCCTCCACATTCATGAGACTCATGAATGAAATTCTCAAGGACTACATTGGCAAGTTTGTAGTAGTGTATCTTGATGATATACTAATATATATCAGAACTAGAGAAGAGCACCTCCAGCACATTGAGCTGATTTTCAAGAAGCTACAGGAGGAGAAGCTGAAGATTAATCTGGAAAAGTGTGAGTTCATCAAAACAGAGTTGGTGTCCCTTGGTTTTGTGTTATGACATGGCAATTTGAAGATGGACAGCAGTAAGGTAGAAGCCATTCTAAATTGGCCTACTCCAAAGACAGCAACAGAGGTAAGAAGCTTCCATGGTCTTGCTCAGTATTATAGGAAATTCATCAAACAATTTAGTGCAATTTGTGCTCCTATGTTGGATACCATTAAAGGAGGCATGAAAACTAAGTTTGTGTGGAATGAACAAGCTAACAAGAGTTTTGAGTTGCTGAAGGAAAAGGTAGCTACCCAACCTATTTTAGTGTTGCCAAGTTTTGAAAAGCTATTCACCATTGAGTGTGATGCAAGCAATGTAGCAATTGCAGCTGTTCTCAGTCAAGAGGGTAGACCGGTGGCTTTTCATTATGAGAAGCTAAGTGAAGCAAAGAAGAAGTACTCTTCTTATGACCTTGAAATGTATGCATTGGTCCAAGCACTAAGGAAGTGGAGGCACTATTTGCTTCCCAAGGAATTCATTGTGTACTCAGACAATCAAGCACTCAGTTTTCTGAATTCACAAGAGAAGTTGAGTCACAGGCACATGAAATGGGTAGAGTACTTGCAAGCCTACACCTTCAACATCAAGCACAAGAAGGGAGCTCTCAACAAAGTTGCTGATGCATTGAGTAGGA
The DNA here is from genome assembly GCA_007258455.2 of Sequoia sempervirens. Classification (NCBI taxonomy): domain Eukaryota; kingdom Viridiplantae; phylum Streptophyta; class Pinopsida; order Cupressales; family Cupressaceae; genus Sequoia; species Sequoia sempervirens. The sequence continues at coordinate 67,811 of VDFB02143745.1, forward strand.
GAGTTCTTACCATCCAAGAAATCCAATTGAAGAGCATGGGAATAGATCACTTCAAGGATCTATATGCAGATGATGAAGACTTTGCAAAAATTTATAAGGTATGCCTTGAGTTTAAGAATCATTTCCATAGCAAGTATGCTGAATACACTTTGCAAAGTGATTTGTTGTTTAAGGGGAATCAGCTTTGTGTTCCTAGAGGTTCTATTAGGGAGAACTTAATTCAAGAAAAGCACAATGGTGCATTGAGTGGTCATTTTGGGATCACCAAAACTCAATAGCTTGTCCAAAGGTTTTATTTTTGGCCTAAGATGAATCTAGATGTTAGAAAATATGTAGAGAGTTGTGTAGTGTGTCAAAAAGCAAAAGGCACTTCTTCAAATGCAGGCTTATATTAGCCACTGCCAATTCCTTCTAGGCCATGGGAATGCTTAAGCATGGACTTTGTAGTTGGTCTACCCAAGACAAGGCAAGGTATGGATAGTGTGTATGTTGTGGTTGATAGATTCAGCAAAATGGCTCACTTTATACCCTGCAAAACAACCAATGATGCCAATCAAATAGCCTCATTTTTCTTCAAGGAAATAGTTAGGATTCATGGTTTGCCAATCAACATTGTATCAGACAAGGATACTAAATTTATGAGCCACTTTTGGAAGACACTTTGGCAGAGAATGGGCACCAATCTGTCCTTTGGATCTGCATACCATCCCCAAACTGATGGTCAGACCGAAGTGGTAAATAGAACACTTGGGAACCTTCTTAGATGCTTGACCAAGGAGTATGGTCAACAATGGGATCAGATTATTGGGCAGGCTGAGTATGCATACAATGATATAGTAAACAGGTCAATAGGGAAGAGCCCCTTTGAAATTGTGTATGGTTTACACCCTAGAGGAGTTTATGAGCTGAGAGAGCTGAAAGATGGAGTCAAGGGAAGTGGTTATGCAGACGATTTTTCTTGTGCTATGCAGGAGATTCATGAAACAGTCAGGAAAACCTTGGCAGGAAATACTATGAAGCATAAGGCTAAGGTGGATGAGCATAGAAGAGAGGTCCAATTTAATGTGGGAGACTTGGTAATGGTCCATCTGAACAAGGCTAGATTGCAGAAGGGAGTTCCTCATAAGCTGCAAATGAAAAGGATAGGTCCCTGTCCTACCTTGGAGAAGTATGGTAGTAATGCTTTTAAAGTGCAATTTCCAGAGGACAGTGGACTGTCCCCTATTTTTAATGTTGCAGATTTAGTCCATTATAGAGGACCACTAGTAAACGAAGATCAGACCTTCCATGAAGTCAGTCAAGATGTTGAAGCACTTAAACTGCCCTCCACTGCAGTCAAGCAAGCTGATAAGTTATTGGATACTAGAGTTTACAAGAAAACCAGGACAAAGGAATATAAGGAACATCTGATCCAAAGACAAGGACAATCGGAGGTGGATGCAATCTGGATTAAGGAGGCAGAGTTCAAAAAGTTTGGCATTGATCCCAACTTGCTCAATCCAAGGATGGATTGAATTTTCTGTTTTGGGGAGGATGGTGCAGGAGCACCTAAGCTAACCTCCATTTTGTTGTGCAACATTTTGGCTTGTACTGACTTTAGCCAAGTCAGGGGTTTTAGATGTTTGTTTTAGATGGTTTTTTTGTTGTGTGAGATGAGTTAGTCACTAGGATTAACTTCATCTTTTCCATTAGGTAGTCTAAGTTGTTAAATTTTGTTTTATTTAGCTTTGGACAGCATGTACATCATGTTACAAAACACGTAGTGGATTAAAGCCACACCTTCATTGTTTAAAAGATGATAAATACCAGTTAAGGAGCTGTTGGCACGAGTTAAGGAGATCAAGGTCCTCTAATTAAGGTTAAAGGTGGAGTGGTGTGATTGCATGAGAACTGGTTTTGGTTACATGCAAAGTTACTTGGCATTAAAAATCCCTTGAAATCAGGGAAAATCCGCGTGCCACTGCCCTTGAATGAAGGTAATGGCATTCCAAATATGGGGAATGATTCGTAGATGAGCTAGTTAGCATGATTGTAAATAAAGTTTTGTGGTAAATGGAAGACAGTTCTGAGTTTTAGTTATTTTCTGCGTTTTTCCTGAAAACATCATGTGTTTTCAGAACAGCGTGGTTTTCTATGTTAATGCATTGTTTTGGCAGTGATACGCGTGTCTACAGAGTAGATAGGATACTTTTAATTGTATAGACAATTTCTTAAGAGTGCCGAAAGTGTTTTGTGACCGTAGAGTAGGTTATAAAAGTTTTATTTCTGGTTTTCTTTGTGTTTTGTGTGTTACCCGCGTGTAAGGAGAAACAGCAGCTAAAATGACTTTATTTAAACCGTTCGCTCACTGTTCTTAGTCTCTTTGGATAGTTTTCAATGTATTTCATTTGGTAGATAAGAGAGGAGATTAGATTTAGTGTTTGTATTCATAGTTTAGAGTGGTATAGATTTATTTCTGAAATCTCAGTGTGTTTTGCAGCAGAGTTGTTATAGGCGTCATTTGATCAGATTTAACACTGCATTCTTGTTTTTGTAGTAGATTGGAGTTAATTTGTATTGTATAAATATTGTGAGTGGAGTGGAGACTTTCCTTTGAATCCTTAGATCAGGAATTAGAGGTTGACAGGGTTAAATTGTTGTATCTGAAGAGTTAAATTCAAAATGGCTTCCCCATAAGCACTGCCTGCGGGGGTTTCCTGAGATTAGGTGAATATGGGAGAGGAGCCATTCCTATGTATATATTTAGTGATAGGGAGCTTTGAGAATCAAGCAAGGAACCACAATACCAAACCCTAGGCGAGTGAAGGCTACCCGGTTAGGAGTTTGGTGAAAATAGAGATGAGAACTGAGGCAGGGGAAAAGTGCAACTATACGGCAGTGACAGAGGAAAGTTTAAAGCTCTAAAAAAGGTGCTTGAAAGTGCCTTTTGGTTGGAAGGTTGTTTGTCAAAAGTGAGAGGAAAAGTTAGAGAAGTTTGGGCCTACCAAGGAAATCTCTTGGAATCAGGCATAGCAAAAGCTAAAGAATCTCCAAAATGGAACAATTTGAATGCAAGGAGCATGAGGACAGTACCTTTAATTCCCCTACAAAAAACTCGAGATTGGTGATGAGTTTCACATCTAGATTCTTCTAGGTGTTTGAAGGAGGCAGCAAATTCAAAAGGTGTTGAATCTTCCAAGGTTAAAGCACAGTGTTAAGACTCTTGGAACAGAGTTGTGACAGGGTTCAGTTGGTGAACCAGATCAGGACAGAGCCTAGAAGATTGTTAGGCTCATGGTGAAGGCAGGGTGATGTCTTCTTGATGATTAGGTGCAAGAAAACCTTGGAGGTCTTCATACGCCACCCCCTTGTGTCTGGGCAGTCTTCTGTCAAGGAATGGGATGGGGTCATTAATAGAATTAATGGTTTATTGGATTCGTGGAAAAGTCGTTGGCTGTCTCTGGCTGGTAGAATCACTCTCATAAAAGTTGTTATGTCCGCCATCCCCATCTACTATCTGTCGGCCTTTCAAATCCCAAGCAAGGTTGCTAGGATTATAGACAACACTAAGCGAAGCTTTCTATGGAAAGGGTGTGCCGATACCTTCAAGTTTAATCTGGTTAAATGGGATGATGTTTGCAAGCCTGTCAAGTGTGGCGGCCTGGATATAAGAAAGTGCAAAGAAATGAACTCTGCTTTGGGGGCCAGAATGGCGTGGAGGATCTACACGGAGAAAGGGAGAATGTGGAGCAAAGTGTTACAAGCTAAGTATTTACAGAATAATGTGGAGCTTCTTTTCGCTGAGGATTTGGACCTCCCTTCTGGCTCAAGCATTTGGCGGTTCCTTTGCCATTGTAGGAAACTTCTCATGCCCGACATCAGGTGGTAGATTGGTGATGGCAGTAAGATCCATTTTTGGTCTGACAAGTGGCTCATGGATAAGTTGATGGACAAGCTCCCTAGATATAGGCCGGTTTCTTGCCATTTTGCTGACTCTGTTGGTTTGATGGCACGCGACTACATGGAGGGAATTTCTCCTGTGCGATCTTGGAGTTCTCTCATTGCTCCTGTCCCAGAGTTGCTACAGGTTTGCTCAGAGATTCAGGAGCGTTTGGAGAGTTGGCCTCTGTTTGGTCCAAGATGCGAAGACGTAATGGTTTGGGGCGACGGTGGTGATGGGAATGCCACGACTAAGGTGATCTTCAAGGATGTTTTCTGTAATTTTCCTCATGCCAAGTGGTCCTACAAGCATGGTTGGAGCAGATGTAATATGCCCAAGGTAAATTCCTTTATGTGGATTGCTAGAAGACAGCGTGCTCTTACCTAGGACAGACTTCGTCGGTGCGGGTGGGAGGGTCCCTCCATATGTGTTTTATGTGAAGCGGATGAGGAGGACAATGACCATCTTTTCATCCATTGCGGTTTTGCCAGTAAGCTTTGGTCTATTTTTCTGGGCAGATGGAAGCTAGTCTGGGTTATGCCCAGGAGTATCTCACGGCTTCTAGAATGTTGGTGGACAAAGATCAAGAGTCAGGGGCTCAGAATGATTTGGGAGGCTGCTCCTGCCATTATCATTTGGAATGTATGGCTGGAACGAAACAGAAGGCTATTCCAAAGTAAATTCATATCAGTGGAAATTATCTGGGACAAGGTGGAAGGCTCTCTCTAGGAGGTGGGGGAGGTTCAGAAGCTTAAATACATGGTTCTGGATACTAGGGAGAAGGAGTTGGGGAATGCGTGGCTACGTTTTCGTTGGCTCTTTCTTCTCTGCAGGTCCCTAATGTTTGTTTGGCTCCTGAGATCTGGTTACCCCCTGATCCTGGGTGGCTCAAGTTCAATTTTGATGGTGCAGCCAAGTCCAATCCTGGTGTGGCTGGAGGAGGCAGAATTTTTTGGGACCATTCTGGTTAGCCTGTTGGAGCTTTTGCCTTAGATTTTGGGGTAGATTCTAACAATAGAGTTGAGGCTCGTGCGTTGCTGTGGGGTTTAATGCTTGCCAGGGAAAAAGGGTGGAAGAAGCTATGGATTGAAGGGGACTCAAAATTGATTATTAATTCTCTTTGGGGTTTCAGGATAAAGAATTGGAGATTGGATTCCATTATGCGGAGCTCGAGGTGGGCGATTATAGGTTTGCAACAGATGAAAATCTCTCATATTAAAAGAACAGGGAATAGGGATGCAGATTGGCTTGCTAACTATGGGGTCCTGATGGAGAAAGAAAAGGGTTTGAGAGTTATGCAGTGGTGGAATGACTTTCCTTTCCCCTTAATTAGGTTGCTCCAATGTGATATTGGGAAATGATGGGGTAGGTGTTTTTGGCTTTGTATTTTGTTCTATCTCAGTGTGGAGATTGTGATGGCCGGTGATGGCTTTGTTTGATCCTTGTATAATACTTTGTATATGGTTCCTGGACCTAAACCAGGTTTTATTAATCAAAAAATAATAGTCATCACTCAACATTTGACTTTGTTTAATTTTATTTCTTTACCTATAAATGATCCTATGTTGAATGATAATTTTGAGTAGATCAAATGGATTAGGTATAATGCATTCATTTTGAATTAGAATCCTTCATGCCATACTCAACATACTTTTAAATAAGACAAAGCTTTAATTATGTAAATTAAGAAATTAAATACACTTCAATGTATTACAAGCTTGTACATTAAATTTGAGGGTACATTTGATCTAGACTATGAGTACATTCTTGCTACAATTAAACCCATCAATAATTTTGATTCCAATGTGCCCTATGATTGATTATTTATGATGCAGTTCAATACTCAGAATATATTCCAAATTTTCCCCTACTTTTGTCAAGATCTTATTTCTTATATTTTTATCCTATGATATGTATGATAACGAGAGAATTAAAATATTGTTGCAGACTTGGTGCTTTTACATGCATCAAAATCATACTGAGCCCATAGATTTTAAACATGTAATTTAACACATCAATGTTTCTGACCTATTAGAGAAAGTAGAGTGATGTATTAAACAAGAACAAAATCACCAAACTTTTTCAATGGCTCTGACTAAATAAACACTTTCCTCAGCATGTTATGCAGTGAATATAAGCATATGAAAATTGGATAATGAATATATGATGTAGACCTGTGTTAAAGTATTGAAAGCATGGGGAAGGTATTTTAAATTCTTTGACAATATACCTCTAAGAATGTGGTCTCGTGGATCTGCAAGGATAGCAAATAATGCATGAAAAAAAGGGTCATTTTAGAACTTTCAAGCACTTGCAATTAGTAAGTGCAAGACTTATTACTCCCTGCCTATGGTCATTGTGATATAACTGCCTAATTATGAGATGATGTTAAGAGGTAATGTCATTGAGTGTGATTATTGGGCATTCTAGGGAAAACGCATAAAAGATTATCATGCATGTTAAATATGTTAAATAAGCACTAATGCATTCATGTACCAAGTATAAGATCTTAGACACACTCTACTCCAATGATCATTTCATTCCCTTTAGTTGGGTCGCAGTTCAAAGACTCATACGTTAGGATTTTGAACATAAAAATCTGAAGAAGTATGAAAAAAAATTGATATTGTTTATTTTATTCTCCTGGGGAAATTCCAAATTTTTCTCTCTTTTCTACTGTATGCAATCTCTGGTGTATTACCTATACATCTATTTAGCTGTGCAAAAATTACACCCTCTATTGTATAAATTCATAATGTAATTTCAACTCCATAGTAACATTATGCAAATATATCTCACTAGAGGATTGATGATGATAGTTACTTACTTGGTTGCGCATAATCCTTCCTGAGATATGAGTTAAATGAAATTCGCAAGCTGCAACGTCTCTTCCCTACACAATTTGCAACGAACACTCTTCTGGAACCAAAGAAAAAAACATAGAGCATAGAATTCGAATTCCCAAACTCAAACTAGTTCATTCAATTTATAGCTGAAGATGCATTAAATTTACTACAACTGTAGTTTGTGAGTTAGATTTGAAATTTATTTTAGGCAGTTGAAATAGAACCCAACATGTTAACAATATGAATGGAGTGCTCAAGATGATTGAAGTCAGATTTGGGCGGCTACAGACGGCATGATATGACTTTTCTAACATAAAATTAATTTATGTCTGTGTCTGATTCACTACATACGTTCCTCCTCATTGAAAAAGTGGTACAGTCCAGATTTCTTCATGCAGGACCCCTTTAATTCATTAGTTGGCAAATGAATTGGTTTCCCATTTGAATTTTGATCTCAGATGTTTTTTTTTTCAAATTAATAATTAATGACTCTGGATTTGGAAAATATTTTAGGAACTTGGGAAAGTGTATTTCAATTTTTCATGCATATCAAATTAAATTCTATCAAAAAGTGTTGTAAAAGTTGGCGAAGAGGAGTTTGCATCATCCCGATGCATATATTTAATAAGTTTGATGTAGTAAAGTGATAGTTCTTTAAAACAAGGAAATAAATATAGTATCTAGATAGTGCTTAAAAAAGAATGGAAAAGATTGTTGTAGTTTAATTGTATCTTCCCAAGTAGCATTCTCTTCATTCAATTGATCCCACTATACTTTACTTTGGTCAACCACCTTTTTGCACAATTGGTACTGGAATCTCTCCAAGATTCTGTATGGCTCTATTGTTATCTTCCTAGGCTCTCAGACATATAATGTATTCCAATTCAAAACATGTTTCTCATTAGGTACATACTTCTTAAGAAGAGATATATGGAAAACATCATGGATACGACTCATTTGGGGAGGTAGGGCCAATTTGTAGGCAACCGAGTTTATCTTTTCTAGGATTTCAAAGGGTCCCACATAACAGGGTGCCAACTTTTCTTTCTTACCAAAACTTATAGAGCTTTTATATGCCTTGACCCTTAAGAAAAAAATTTCACCCACTGTGAATTCCCTTTGTGTTCTTTTCCTATCGACATAACTCTTTTGTCTGTCTGTTCCTTCCTTTAACCTTTGTCTAATTGACTTGATTTTATTTTCCATTTCCTTCAACATATTTGGTCCAATTATCACTCTATCCTTGACAAGGTTTTCCCAAGTCAAAGGTGTTTGACAATCCCTCCCATAAAGTGCTTCAAATGGAGTCATCCCTAGGGAGGCTTGAAAAGAGTTATTGTATGTAAATTCTACTAGTGGAAGATATTCGTCCCACTTAGATTGTTGGTCCATATAGTACATTCGTAGAAGGTATTCCACAATCTAATTTGTCCTTTCAGTTTGGCCATATGTTTTAGGGTGGTATGTTGTACTAAAATTTAATTGTGTTCTCAAAGTTGATTGAAGAGTTGTCCAAAACCTTGAAGTGAACCTAGCATCCCTATTTGATATGATCCTTTTTGGAATTCCATGCAACCTAAAAATTTGTTTTACAAAACATTTAGCCAAAATTGGAGCATCATCTACTAAATTACCCGCTATGAAGTGAGCAACTTCAGTAAGTGATTTAACCAAAAAAAATTGCATGGGGTCATTTTTTGTAACTTTTCCTTCCTCACTCGAATTGTAAACCACTTTTGTGGGTTTACCCATTTGTCAATTACCACCATTATTGAGTTATTCCTATAAGGTGTCATAGGAAATCCTTGTATAAAATCCATGCTAATGACCTACCACTTATGATGTGGTATATCATGAGGGTACAATAGTCTCATTGGGTGACAATGTTCTACCTTCACTCTTTGACATTCAAGACATTTAGCTACATATAGTACTATGTCATTTTTCATTCCTTTCCAAAAATACAACTTCTTGAGGTCTGAATAGAGTTTGTTTTCCCCTGGATGTCCAACATAAGGGGTATTGTGAGCTTCACTTACAACCAATTATCTCAAATCTTTAGATTTCAGGACATATACCCTATTATTATATCAAATAAACTTATCCCCATCTAGAGAGTACCCCTTCACTCTAGGATCAGTTGGATCACTTTCTAACATTGATCTAATTTTCTTATACCGTAAATATTATTTTCAATCATTTAGCACGTGTTCGTTAAAAGTAGTTTTAAATATCGTAATATTCATCAAGTGCCTTCTTCTACTCAATGCATCTACAACCCTATTTTCCTTTCCTTTTATAATTTTATCTCAAAGTCATATTCACTTATGAATTCTAACCGTCTTCTTTGTCTAGCATTCAAGTGGGGTTGTGTGAAAATATATTTGAGTCCTTGATGATCAGTCTTTAACTCAAATGATTTTCCCAAGAGAAAGTGTCTCCATTTTTTAAGAGCATGAACAATGGCTACTAGTTCCAAATCATGAGGTGCATAGTTTACTTCATGATTTTTCAATTTCCTTGACTCATAAGCTACCACACCTTCATCCTAGATGAGTACCCCTCCTAGACCTTAAATAGAAGCATTTGTCACAACTAGGAAGTGTCCATTTGGATCTAGGACCTTTAAGATTGGTGTTGTGGTTAAGTTTTCCTTCAAAATTTGGAAATCCTTATCACACTGTTTAGTCCACAAGAATTTCTTACCCTTCCTTTGTAATGAAGTGATTGGATTTTCATTTTTTGAGAAACCTTCTACAATTCTCCTATAATAACCTACAAGCCCCATAAAACTTCTTTCCTTTTACACATTTTTGGGAATTTTCCATCCTTCTATGGCTTTTACCTTATCTAGGTCTACTGTAATACCATCTTCTGAAATTATGTGACCTAAGTAATGGACTTTCCTTTCAAAGAATGCACATTTTGATAATTTCCCATATAGATTATGTTCCCTCAACCTTTGTAAACTAACTGGAGGTGTGCTAGGTGTTCTTCCTCATCTTTGGAATAAATCAATATATCATCTAAGAAGACCAAGACAAATTTATCCAAGTAATCATGGAACACGTGCTATTCATTAAGTTCATAAAGGAAGTTGGAGCATTGGTCACACCAAAGGGTACAACTGTAAACTCATAATGTCCATACCTTGTTCTGAAGGTTGTTTTTGGGATATCTCCCTCCTTTATCTTGAGTTGGTGATACCCTGATCAAAGATCTATTTTAGAAAACACAGTTTCTCCTTTCATTTGTTCAAAGAGGTCCTCAATGTATGGTAAAGGGTACCTATTCTTTATTATGACTTTGTTTAACATTTTGTAAACAATGCATAGTCTTAAGGTTCCATCTTTCTTTTTAACAAACAAAACTAGTGCTCCCCAAGGGAATACACTTGATCTTATGAGACCTTTCCCAAGTAATTATTCTAGTTGCATATTGAGTTCTATCAATTCTATGATATTCATTTGATAGTGTGCCTTAGACATAGGTTTAGCTCCTGGAACTGTATCAATGGAGAAGTCTAATTTTCTTTTTGGGGACAACCCTGGTAGTTCTTCTGGAAATTATACATCACTAAATTCTTGAAGGTAAGGTGAATTTTGGAGGGTCAGAATATTCCCTTCTTCCTTTACATCCATGGTAGTTCCATGTATACTAAAGTTCTCTTTCTCTTCTCCTTTTTCAATTGCATAGCTGATATTATTTCCATACTTTTAGGTCTATGTTTCCCTTGAATTACAACCCTTCTTCCTATGTCATCTAAACATTCTACCCATTTTTTGTAGAAGTCTACATTTTCTTGATGGTCTGTTAACCAACTCATTCCAATGATCACATCGTATGATCCTAAGAGTGCCTCGTAAATATCTACTTCTATACTAAAGTTAGGAAATCGTATTTCCATATTAGATAGACACTAGTTTACCTCTTTAATTGCCTTATCGCCATACTGGACTATCCATGATGATTCCAAATGATCAACTTTTAATGAATTTTTCCTTACTAATTATGGAGAAATAAAACATTCAGATGAATCCAGTATCTATTAGAATTGAGACCAGTTTTCCAACAAGTGTACCTATAGTCTCTATGGGTACGTTATGGGATTGGGTTCATCAATTTCTTACTGCTACATGAATCCTTTGTGGAGGCCCTCTCTGAGGTTTATTTTCTCTTATTTTTCCTTGCATCCTTAGACATTCTCTAGCAAAATGATTCCCTCCACACATGAAACATCTACCTAGTGGACCTCGTTGCATTGGGTTTCTAGGCTAGTTATTTCTTACTTAGTTGATCCTTGGTTGATTTTTTGGCCTATTGTTGAAGTTGTTTCTACTAGCATTATTTCCATTGTAGCTTTGATCTTGATTGGAGTTGGTTTTCTTTCTGATGAATTGTTCCTTAGGCTCTTGTTGAATTTTTGGTTCCTTCTGAACACTTGTTTCCTCTTGAATTTATTACTCTTGAAAGATTGTCTTGTTGAAGTTAAAGCTTGTAATTTCCTTTCCTACTTCAAATGTTTATCTAGTACTTCATTCATACTCTTTGGTCCAAGCATGTCAACATCTGCCCCTATGTTGGTATTTAACCCTAGATGAATTTCCCGGTTTGTCTCTTTTCATCTTGTTGATATATTGGTACATATTTTAATAGTTTGGAAAACTTTTCCTAGTATTCTTGAATAGTCAAGGATCCTTGTTGGAGGTTATAAAACTCAGCAATCTTCTCATCAAAAAACAATTGTGGTAGCCACCTTTTACGAAAGTGATCAAAAAATTGTTCCCATGTTATATTTTCCTTGGTGAACTTATTTTGTTCCTTCACATTAGACCACCAGCTAGCTACTTCACCAATGAGCTGGTAGGACCCCCATAAGGCCTGAGTAGTTTCGCTGAAGTCCCTTAACTCAAAATACTTTTTCATTTCATTAAGCCAGTTTTTTGCCCCTTCTCCTAGTTATTTCCCATCAAATTTTGGAGGGGTGATTTTCTTCAAGTCCTTAGTCAATTCAAGAATAGGATTTTCCCTCCTAGGTGCAATAACATTCATTATGTTTTGCTCTAGATTATCTCCTTTAGGAGGGTTTTCAATTTCAGGTGAACAACTATGTTTTTGATATTATCTTGTCTTGTTCGAAGTTCTTGTACTGTTTGCCCCAAAGAGTTGATTTTATCTCTTTGTTCAGTTAACAGTTCTATTATTGCTTCAATCCCATCCTTATTCCTTCCCTGAGCCTATGGTTCATCATCATTATTCCCTTTTGGCCTTCGGTCGATACTAGCTCGAGTTGTTCCTCCCTTTGGAATTTAGAATTCCTGTATAATTATTCTCATGTTAGTATTATTCTAAGGTTTGAGAAAGGATGTTTCTAACTTTTAAAATATATAATTCAATTGTGCAAGTTGTAGTAAGCTCAAGGCCTAGTTTTTAAATCCTTCTCTAATACCACATGTAAAGACCCAATTAATTCTAACTAAAATACCACTATTTTTTTGTGTTCAAATATTCATTCACAAGTATACTCAAGAACTTCTATCCATACATGTTAGGTGTATCATCTATTCATATGGAACATGAATTTACTTCATCTATTTATATGGAATAGGAATACATCTATTCATATAATTGGAATAGGCATCTGCCTAAACGAGGCAACCATCTATCATACAATAGGTATGTGCTCTGGCCAGAGTCTTGGACTCATTGGGACCATTTGATCCTGAGTCGCTTCCCTAATGACCACACTCCCTTCTAAAAGTGTACCAAGGTTGCAATCCTTATGGGTATGTAAGTTATAATTCTAGTCTTGAAACCTTCCTTGGAATTTGGCCTAAGGGCCTCGGGGAATCAAGCAATCCATGTGGGATTCTTCCGAGTATAGTTGTTTATATTTTAGTTGATTAGCTCTTATAACTGTTTATGTGATCTCTCTAACCCTAAACCCCCTTCCCAAACACCTAAGTACTAGGAGCATCCTTCATTTTCTAGACTACCTACATTCCATGCTTCCAAATGGGATCAAGGCGTAGAATATGTAGTTCTATTTTCTAGGCTATGTTTTATGTGAATTGTTATAAAAAGTTGAGTATGCAACCCTTTCTAGGGTTCTTGTTCCCCCAGACAATTCCTCTGTGATTGATACCCACAAAGGGAAGCATAGATAACAAACGGTCTACTTGACCATTGTTTGTTTACCCAACAACATTCATCTAACCTATTTCTTATTAATATTCGTCACCCTTGACCTGTTTAAACAATTTTATAATTAGCATACATCGACAACAAAAATAAATTTGAAAAGAATGAATTTACATTGCCCTTAGAAAATTCCTACTTTGGTTTTCTAGGTTTTCACTAGTGGATTTGATTCATTTCATTTTTATCTTGTTATGTTATCGTTCCAAAGGGGATTTCACTCCCTTAGAATTAATCAAATAATGTCCCTTATTTCTCCCTAATGATTTATAGGGGTGATGCCATAGATGTCATTATTGCAGTTGTATTAGGCTATAGATATAGTAGCTCAAACGTGACGACGTTACCCGTAAATGTGAGCCAGAGGCATCATTGATACTGAATGCCGCTAATTTTTTTTTCCTTTATTTTCTTAGGTTTTTCTTTAAATCTCTAACAACATTAAATCTTTATAAGGAAAATCTCATAAAATCTAAAATGCAAAACAACATTAGAAATATGGTAGCATAATTCCAAATTTATTCAAAAATAAGCTTCAAAACTAAGGATAGTTTAAGAATCATTGATAGTAAAATAAGAATTCTATATTAACCTTTCAAAAAAATCCTAACAATATCCATTCGTATGAAGTATTACCAACAACCTATTAACACAAGTATTTAAAAATTAGTTGCACTCATAATTCCACTTGATCATCATATTGGGAGTAAGTGAAAAATAATAAATGAAACAAATTCATGCAAGCTAACAACTCTTAATTGATCAAATGAATGATTCATAATTATCACTTTCTATGCTCATAAAAGAGATACACACAATTTGATACAATCTTAGAGATGAAAACCTTATTAAAAACATGCTATAATCATATAGTGATACAAAACAATACACATAGCTTACATAAATTTTTTGATTAAGACTTATATTTTGTATGATAACTACTCATAACTAATCTCTTTTAAGAGTAAATTGTTAACTATAAGAAGAGTAATATTCCTTATGATGATTTGGTTTAATAGGTATTTGGTGATAGTTACACTTAACCAATTTTCATGATGCAATATCATTAATAGTCTAATAATAATCATCACTCAACATTTTACTTTATTTAAATTTTTTTCTTTACCTATAAATGATCCTACATTGAATGATAACTTTGAGAAGGTCAAATGGATTAGGTATAATGGATTCATTTTGAATCAAAATCCTTCATGCCATACTCAATATACTTTTAAATAAGTGAAATCTTTAATTTTGTAAATTAAGAATTTAAATACACTTCAATTATTACAAGCTTGTACATTAAATTTGAGGGTACATTTGATCTAGATTATGAGTACATTCTTGCTACAATTAAACCCATCAATAATTTTGATTCCAATGTGCCCTATGATTGATTATTTATGATGCAATTCAATAATCAGAACATATTCCAAATTTTCCCCTACTTTTGTCAAGATCTTATTTCTTACATTTTTGTCCTATGATATGTATGATAAAAAGAGAATTAAAATATTGTTGCAGACTTGATTCTTTTACATGCATCAAAATCATACGGAGCCCATAGAGTTTAAACATGTAATTTAACACATCAATGTTTCTCACCTATTAGAGAAAGTAGAGTGATCTATTAAACAAGAACAAAATCACCAAACTTTTTCAATGGCACTGACTAAATAAACACTTTCCTCAGCATGTTATGTAGTGAATATAAGCATATGAAAATTGGATAATGAATATATGATGTAGACCAGTTTTAAAGTATTGAAAGCAACGGGAAGGTATTTTAAATTCTTTTATAACATACCTCTAAGAATGTGGTCTCGTGGATATGCAAGGATAGCATATTATGCATGGAAAAAAGGGTCATTTTAGAACTTTCAAACACTTGCAATTAGTAAGTGCAAGACTTTTTACTCCCCGCCTATGGTCTTGTGATATGCCTACCTAATTATGAGATGATGCTAAGAGGTAATGCCATTGAGTGTGATTATTGGGCATGCTAGGGAAAACGCATAACAGATTATCAGGCCTATTAAATAAGCACTAATGCATTCATGTACTAGGTATAAGATCTTAGACATACTCTACTCCAATGATCATTCCATTCCCTTTAATTGGGTCACAGGTAAAAGACTCCTACATTAGGATTTCAAACATAACAATCTCAAGAAGTAAGAAAAGAAATTGATATTGTTTATTTTATTCTCTTGAGGAAATTCCATTTTTTCTCTCTTTTCTACTGTGTGCAATCTCTGGTGTATTACCTATACATCTATTTAGTTGTGCAGAAATAACACCATCTGTTGTATAAATTTAGAATGTAATCTCAACTCCATAGTAACATTATGCGAATATATCTAACTAGAGGATTGATGTTGATAGTTACTTGGTTGCGCACAATCCTTCCTGAGATATGAGTTAAATGAAATGCTCAAGCTGCAATGTCTCTTCCCTGCACAATTTGCAACGAACACTCTTCTGGAACCAAATAAAAAACATAGAACATAGAATTCGAATGCCCAAACTCAAACTAGTTCATTTGATTTATAGCTGAAGATGCAGTAAATTTACTACAACTATATTTTGTGATTTAGATTTGAAATTTATTTTAGGCAGTTGAAATAGAACCCAGCACGTGAACAATATGAATGGAGTGAGATGATCGAAGTTAGAGTTGGGCGGCTGCAGACGGCATGATATGACTTTGCTGGCAGACAATCAATTTATATGTCTATGTTTGATTCACTACGTACGTTCCTACTCATTGAAAACGTGGTACAATCCAGATTTCTTCATGCAAGGTGCCTTTAATTCATTAGTTGGCAAATTATTTGGTTTCCCATTTGAATTTTGATCTTAGATGTTTTTTTCCAAATTAATAATTAATGACTCTGGATTTGGCAAAGATTTTAGGAATCTGGGAAAGTGCATTTCAGTTTTTCATGCGTATCAAATTAAATTCTATCAAAAAGTGCAGTAATAGTTGGCAAAGAGGATTCGTGACAGATAGTCACATAAGCACTTGCTACACATTCATAGATAACTAGGCTTGGCAATGAGAAATTAAGAGATTATAGGCACAACCCCTTTTTTTTTTGACTTGCAAGAATGGCAACCCTTGTGAATTCAAAGAAATATTGACAAGTTAAAATATCAAATTTCAAGGGCAGTCCTTTTAAGAGTTCATAAAGTTGAACATTCATATTCATTATGGCAGTCCTAGTTTTTAAGACATTATGACAGTCATAATGGTTTGCAATCATGGACATAGCAAGGGGTAATCATACCACTAATGGATGGCAGTCATTTATGATTGTGTTAAATACCTTGACTATGAGATTCCTATGATTCTTCAAGGGGTTTTCCTTTATAAAAACAACTCCTTTATAAAAATAAGCAAGCACCTGTGAAAGAGAGTTGGTATGCACATGTTGTTAGGGTAGATCTAAGTGATTGTGGTGCACTCAATGAGGTTTTTTTAAGCTTGCAAAGACATAGATAAAAATCATGGCATTCCTAGAAATATCATAGGAAAAAGATCTTGTTGATAGTCCTCATGACTATGTTGACAGATTTTTTGCATGGTTCACAGTCTAGTAGCTTTTTAATCACCTAAAGGTACATGATAGAATAATTTTAAACCACTAGGATGACTTCAATACATAGACATAATGCACTCAAGGATAAACTAGCTTATTGTCTTTGGGACTTAAGGACCGCACTCTTGAATCCTTAATGACTATCTTTCCTCTTCTAATCGCACTCCATTTAACTAAGGTCTGCAACCTTTTATGCAATCTACCATTAATGACCATCTTGAAACCCCTTGAAGAAATCCCTTATAAATCTTGTTCTTAAAACCTCATGGTTGTCATGAGATTGCTGCCCCTTTAAAAAATCATGGCTATGATGAGATTGCTTCCCCTTTAAAACCTCATGGTTGTCATGAGATTGCTGCCCCTTGAAGTCTCACGTAGAAATGTATGGTTAGTAAGATTTCCCCTACTCAATGAGCATATCACCATACAAATCCATTTATTAATAAATAGTGATCGAAGGCACACCATACAAATGATGCACGCTTCAATACCACTAAAAAAAATGCATTTTTTTGATGTAATGTAGTTGCACATGCTCTATGATGCTTTTAATTCTTTGATATGACTTTTTGATCTAAGACTTTGACAATGTTTTTTTATGATTACTAGTGATCTAGAATTGTCCTTAAATATAATATCTTAGATACTCAAGGTGTTTGATTGTTCAATTTGAGAAGTAATGATCAAAACTTGAAAGGGTCAACATTGAGAGTAGGAAATTTGGAATTCAAAATAGTGGAACATGAAAATGATATGCTCTAAGCTACTATTTTTTTTAAATAATGAAGATTAAGGGTTTCAAAAAGAGGGGGTCAAAAAAGGTCCTATTTTTAAAAAAAAAATATCATAGCATCTATGGGCCCCTCCTTTTTCATTATCCCTTTTTTAGAATTTCAAAAATTCAAACGGTGAGAAATTGGCTAACACCATGTAGTTTATCCCAGTTCTTTTGACCAATTTTTTTAATGAATATATAACATTTTATGAATTTTCGAAGTGGACACATCCTGAAAAGCTAAAATTTGAGTGTGCTCCCCACTAATTTTTTTTAAAACTAATCAAAAACCATTTTTTCATTATGTGTAGAATGGATTATAGTTTACAAAAATGTAATTTGTTTCAAAATTTGATGAACAAGTAAAAATATATTCCAAAACTAGCACACGTTGGTTTTTGACAAAAAAAAAGGGAATAACAAGAGAAGTTATGGATGAAAACTTTAACATAATCAAAACATAAAAAAATTATATATTTAGATAGCTAAGAGAGAGCCTAACATCATCACAATTTTTTTATAAACTTACATTGAAAGATGTGCAAATGTGACAGTTAGCACAGCCAAAAATATGTGAAATTTTGTTACCATTTCAAAAAATAACATCCAAATGCAGCTAATTTGGTAAGCTTCAAATGTCACATTACATTTGATAAGAACCCAATTTGGTGCTCGCCAAATGGTAATGTATTGATAAAAACATGAACTTCACTACTTTCTATTTGTCTCTCACTACCCCACTTTGATAAGGCTTAAAGTTTATGGTTTATAATCAATGATGGATAGTCAAAGTTTTACCTTTCAGTCCCTCTTTGTCTCCTTCCCTATTAACCAATACTTACCCTAGTCTCTCTCAACCCTCTCTAGGTCTCTCCCACCCTCTATGCCTTTCCTTCCCTCATTAACCCCATATCCATCATTTCCTCTCTACCTCTCTCTTCTTTTATCTCCCTTTGTTACTATTTCTCACCCATCTCTCTCTCTCTCTCTCTCTCTCTCTCTCTCTCTCTCTCTCTCTCTCTCTCTCTCTCTCTCTCTCTCTCTCTCCTTCCATCTCTATTTCTCTCTATCTCACCTCTCTCTCCCTCCCTCCCTTCTAATTTTCTCTATTTCCCCCCTCTTTCCTTCCCTTTCCACTTCTCTCTATCTCACCTCTCTCTCCCCCTCCCTCCATCCCATTCTCTAATTTTCTCTGTCCCCTCTATTTTTCTTTGTCTCTCTATATCTCTCTCTTCCTTCCTCATACCCACCTTTCCTCTCTACTTATCTCTATCTAACATATCCCTGTATACCTCTTTCTCTCTCCCTCCCTCCCTCACTACCTCCTTCCCTCTCTCTCTCTCTCTCTCTCTCTCTCTCTCTCTCTCTCTCTCTCTCTCTCTCTCTCTCTCTCTCTCTCTCTCGCTCACACACACACACACACACACACCTCTATCTCCCTTCCTTATTCACTCTCTACTTCTCTATATCTCTCCTCTCCCTCTCTCTCTACCACACCCTCCCTCCCCTTCTTTATGTCTCTCCTCTTAGTCTCTCTCCCTTTTGTCCCTCCCTCCCTCCCCCCTCTTTCTCTCTTAATTGCTCCTTTTCTCTATCCCACTATTCTCTCTATTTCTCTCTCACACACACCTCTATATCTCTCTTCTTTCTCTCCTTCCCTCTCTACTTATATATATCTCCCCTCTCCCTCTCTATACCTACCTCTCCCTCCATCACTCTCTCCTTCCCTCTCTATCTCACCTATATCTCTCCTCTCCCTCCCTCTACCTACCTCTCTCTCTCACTTTCTTTCCCTCTCTTCACCCTCTTTCTCTCTCACTCTCTCCTCTAGATCAAATTATCTCTCTCCTCTCCTCTCTCTCTCCTCTCTCTCTCTCTATATATATATATATATATATATATATATATATATATATATATCTTTTTCTTTCTATCTATTTGTCTCTCTTTCTCTCTCCCTACCTCTTCCTACCTTCATACTTCCCTCCCTCACTCTCTCTCTTTGTCTTTGTCTCTATCTTTGTATCTATCTCTATCTTTGTATATCTATCTATCTATCTCTCTCTCTTTCTCTTCCTCCTTTCTTTCTAACTCTCTCCATCTCTCCCCCCTCTTTCTCTCTCACTCTCTCCTTCCCTCTCTACTAATCTCTCTCTCTCTTTTCCTTTCTCTCTATATCCCTATCTTTCTCGCACTCTCTCCTTCCCTCTCCTTCCCTCTCCACTTCTCTTTATCTCACCATTATCTCTCTCTCCTTACCTCCCTCTCTAATTATCTCTATCTCACCTCTCTCTCTCTCATTCCCTAGGCTTCACAATTGGACTTGAGATTGTGCATCACGTTGTTGACAAAAGAAACCATTCAATACAACAATCATGCTAAATATGCCCCATATTGTTATCTTATATGAAGCATTAAAATTCATAATAATGTATTTGATAGGTGGCAACAAACGTAAATTCTTCAAAAGGATAATACATCTAATCCTTTTATAAGACTTATCATGAATTGAGGTGACATAAAACATTGTTGGAATCACACACCTCTAATTTTGTGTAGCTTAAATTAGTGTAATTGATTTGTAATGACAATGGGTGAACCATGTAGGAAACATCAAATGTTGAAGTTGCAACACATCATAAAAGGAAGGGACATGACACATTTTTTACCCCACATTTAAAGACAAAGGACTTTTTGCATATTGTAAGAGTTTTATTACTAAGTGAACACTCTTAGGTATTGATATCATGGTAAACCACTTTATCAAGAATTTGCAAAATTTAATTATAGTGGGGTTGTTAAAGGAAACAACATCAAATATATTACTAATAATATTGTTAAATGTCTTTTACCAATGTTAAGGATTTGTGATATGTTTCACAATGTAGCTAAGGATTCTATAGTGAGACAGAATAGGTTGGTAGTTCACATTTTCTTACCAAGTGAAAAACACAAGAAAATAGATTGATAGTTCACATTTGCTCACTAAATTTAAAGTATTTTTGGGTTATGGATGTTTATTATATCATCATTGTTGGATGTTGTCATATATTCCATTCAACCTAACACATATGTTATACTCCCTTCGAACAATCAAAGATAAGAGTCAATGTAATTCAATTATGATGCATAAAAAAATGCATTAGACATGGCATAAAATTTTGATGTATAATGGAAATATAATCTACATCATTTAACCCTAATACATAGGTGCACTAAGACTCATCATGAAAGTCGCAAAGGGGTGTAACTTTCGTTCTACAACTCATCCAGCCAAACTGATACTTCCAACATGTCTAGATGGGTATGTTTAGGCTAGGCATGTTCCTCTTTTGCACCCAGGCATGTTGAAACAAACTGAGCTACATTGTACCGACGATATCCCCTAAGAGTCCAAAGTACAAAAAGGAAAAAATATTTGATGAGTAGTTACTTAGAAACATTATTTCTAATGCTATGAGATCATGTAGGGCCCCTCTACAATAACCTCTCTTGGTTTTTGGTATATTTGAGGCGTTTGTCCGTGGTGTCTAGTTTTTAGTTGATGAAAAAAGTGTCAAATGCAAGCAGTATAAAGTTGCAAAGGGGTGTAACTTTTGTTCTGCAACTCATGTGATCATACCAACTATTCCAACTCATCTGTATGGGTAGCTCGAGGCTAAGCATGGTCCTCTTTCACACCCAAACATGTTGAAATAGACTGAGCTACATTGTACCAATGATATCCCTTAAGAGTCCAAAGTTGAAAAAGGAAGCAATCTTTGACAAGTAGTTAATCAAACACCGTGTCACTTAGAAACATTTTTTCTAAGGCTATAGGATCATGTAGGGCCCCTCTACAATAACCTCTCTTAGTTTTTTATATCTCTATAGACACCTAAAAATGGCCTAGACCTGCAAACCATATTTTTCTATGTCTTATCATATTTCGTCTATTATCCAAATTCGACTATTAATTAAATAATTCTTAATTATTTAATTAATTCACATCTTTTATTCTTCCATGATTATTTAAATACGTCATTAATATCATATGTCCTCTTATAATTAAATAAATTCTTTAATTTATTTAATTATTGACCACCTTATCCATTTCATCATAATTAAATAATTATCTTATTTGACTTTTCCTCTAAATTTAAATAAAATCATTTATTTAAATTTCCCTCTTTCCAAATAAATAATTTTAAATTATTTATCTTGTTGTCACATGACCCTACCTTTTTGAATTAAATTAATTTTAATTCAAAATAGCATTTTTCTCCATAAATCAAATAATTTTACATTAATTATTTGATTCTCTGGCTTTTTCCTCTTTTTAGTTAAATAAATCTTTATTTATTTAATTAGATTCCATATCTTCATTTTTTAATTAAAAATCAATATTTAATTCAAAATGAAGATTTGTCCTCCTTATCATAATCTTTCGTAATTAGATAATATCTTTATTATCTAATTAGCTATTGGTCATTTAAATGGAAAAATATTTGATTTTCTCTCCAACTCAATTCTTTTTCTGTATTGATCTTATCTTCTATATTCCTCTTTGTCTCAACTATTCTCCACCATTGATTAAATTATTTTTAATTTAATCTTGACCATTCATATTTTCTAATTGAACCCTAACCCTACTTGCTATTTGTCACATTCAATCTTGTCCATTGATTTTAGGGCAATTGTCAATCTTCAATCTTGGTCGTGCATCCAAAATTGCATTTTCTATAAAATGACAATTTTGGTCTCATTTTGTCATCTCTCATATCTTAGACAATCGTTTATCTCTTGAATTCATCTTGTCTTTTCTCACACATTGACAACAATATTCAAATCCTTCAACATTTGCTTTGTCATTGTCATAGTCATTAGATTGCTCACACATTCAATCTAAGGGCAACATCACATTTGCAGCAAGTTGAGAAGGGCTATGGAGGTGATTCATGGAGGTTTTGAGGATGATTTGGTATAATCATTCTTATTTTTTGAATTTTCCTTCATTGTGCTTCATAGTTAGCTTTGGTTTTTATGATTAATGCTTTAATCTGCTAACCTCATAAAATTTCCTCAGTTACAATCTCTAATGTATTTTCCTATGGTGTCTAGTTTTCAGTTGATGGAAAAGTGTCAAATGCAAGTAGTATAAAGTTGCAAAGGGGTGTAAATTTCATTATGCAACTCATGTGACCAAACCAATAGTTCCAACACATCTGGATGGGAATGTTTAGGCTAGGCATGGTCCACTTTTGTACCCAAACATGTCGAAAAAGTCTGGGCTACATTGTACCGGTAATATCCCTTAAGAGTCCAAAGTGCAAAAATGCAACAATATTTGACAAGCAATTACTTGGACATTGTGTTGCTTAGAAACATTATGTTTGAGGCTAGATGGGATTACATAGGGACCCTCTATAATAACTTCTCTCAATTTTTGATATCTCTGAGGCGTTTTCCCATGGTGTCAAATTTTTAGTTGATGGAAAAAGTGTTAAATACAGTATAAAGTTGTAAAGGAGTGTAATTTTTTTTTGTAACTTGTGCGACCAAACTGACACTTATAACATGTCTAGATGGGTACATTTAGAATAGGAATGGTCATTTTTTGCACCTAAACTGATGCAAGAGCATCAAGTGGTGTAAGGGCAATCTTGCAATTCCCAAAAAAAAAATATTTTATTTTCTTTAGTTGTTTTGAGTCCCATGATGGCACTTAAGGGGTGTAAGATAGTCAGAAGTCTAAAAAGGAAAAAAATGGTCACTTACTATTTTTAGTAATTTGGCCTAAATGGGTTTGTATAGACCTGGAAATTTTCCCCAAAAAGTGGAACTGAAAAATATTTCTAACGATGGAAGAATCTTCTCAATACCCTATACGGTTTGGGAGATATTAAAGTTTTTGTCACGGGAAATTTCTCCAATGTAGCTTCAAATTCAAATCTAAAAATCTTAGAAGCCTTTAAATAGCTCAAAAAGTGGATGGAATGATCTTTGATGGTTTCAGCATTGTAGATCTCTTTGAAAACTTTCCAACGATATATTATAATAGAAAATCAGACATCATGATCTAAAGTTATGGCTCTGCAAAGCTTCCCCATTAAATAGTGAATTTCATTAAAATATCTTCCTAGGAAAGAAATCAAATAGCGAGACTTTTGGTTCCAAAACAAAAGGGAAAGTTACACTTTCTAGAACATTCTAGGGCGGTTATTGGGTAAAAATAAAAGAGTTAAGTGGAGGTTGTAGAAGGTGGCTCCATTAGTGCAAATTATGGCTCTAAATAATAGAATTTATTTTCACAATTGATTTGGATGTATTGAATCAAGCCCATGAGGCTGTAGCCTGTAATTTCTAAAAAATTTATTTCATTTTTAGAAAATAATTGAAAGTGGGTTGTTTTCTATCTTGTATTTTTTGTGTTGTTTTTTGTTATTGTATTTTATGTGGGGTTTGGGTGGTGTATCCCTCATCAATAGAGATGATATGTATACATCAATTTTGAGTATTTTCGTACACTAGAGGGGATATACTTATAGTTATACTCCCCAACAAATGGTGTTTCAAAACATAAGGAAAAATCCTTGAAAGAGATAGCTAGCTATATGATACACTCCAAGGGAGATATAGCATAATATTTGGGAAAAAGCAGTCAACTATGCTTCTTACATTTTGAATAAGGTTCCGAGCACAAATCCTTGAAGGGAATCGCTCCCTTTGAAGCTTGGAAATCTAATAAACCATCAATTGAGAACTTTAGGGTCTTAAAATATCTATCCATGTCACATATACCAACACAACATCGCAAGAAAATGAAACCATAGTCCAAAACTTACATCTTTCTAGGCTATCCAAATGGTGTTAAAGGTTATCACCTATTCCACCCTATTGCACATGAGTTATTCATTGAAATGAGTGTTAAGTTTCAAGAGATTCCTATCAACTCTACACTTGTAATTTATCCTTCTATTGTAGAATTATATTTTATGATTCTTCTTATGAATAAAGTCGTCTATAGTCTATTCTTGAGGAAAAGTCTTCTTCTTCTATTTATGATAGCAAGGATAGTGGTGAGGATTCATATTCATCTACTTATACACATACTTTGGAGGAGGTTGTTATAGCACTTTACTTGACCACTTATTTCCCTATTTGAGATAGATAGACATTTGAGAGTGCATGTACTTGGGTAGGGAATCCAAAAAATGGTAGACATACATGGTTAGACTATCAAAGTGGGGCCCATTGTTACTTGGCCTCAACCTCTAATTTTCATACATTTAAAGAGGCATTAGGAATACCCGAGTGGGGTAGTGTTATGCATAAGGAATATAATTACTTAATGATAAATCACACTTGGTACTTGATACCACTTCTTAATGGAAGGAAGGTGGTTCAATGTATGTGGATATATCAGACCATTTTTTTGTAGATGGGTTGGTTGACAATTGCAACGTAGTTTAGTTTCCAAGGGTTTTTCACATTTTTTTGGAATTGAATACACAAAGATCTTTGCAACTGTGGTCAAGATGACTTCTATCCAACTCACATTTGTTATTGTGATAGAACATGGTTGGGATGTGCATTAAATGAAGGTGAAGAGTTATTTTCTTCACAAAGGCCTCGGGGAGGAGATCTACATGGAGTAGCCACAAGGGTTTTTTCATGACTCATCCTTAGTTTGTAGGCTTAGGAAATATCTCTATGGTCTCAAGAAATCCCCTTGGGCTTAGTATGTCAAGATGGATTCCTTCCTCCTAGTTTCAGTTTTCAATTGATGTCATTCAAATCCTAATGTGTATCTCTTTTGGAAGGACGATTCACTATTGATATTGGAACTTTATGTTAATAATCTTTTGATTATTGAGAGCCCTTCATTTTCTATTGTAGTAGCGAAGTTGGCTTTATAGGAAAAGTTTGATATGAAATACTTAGGTTTATTGCATTAATTCCTTGGTGTTGATATTTCATAGCCTGACTCAGGGATCATTCTCACACAACCTAAGTATACTCTTGATCTACTTACTCAACTTCACATGGTTGACCATGATCCATTTTTTAATCTTACTCTTGAGGTTAATTTTACTACACTATTAGTTGATCCTACCATGCGGCTAAGTGCAAAAAGATGGGTCCCAAAAAGGGGGATTAAGTGGCCACATTTTTTTTGAAATAAGGAAATACTAACCTTGGACGTGAAATTGAGGATAGTTACACTCAAAATTTTGAGATGGAATGAAAACAAGGATTGAAGTGCTCTGAGTCTACTTTCTAAACTACTAATTTATTTTTAAAATGGTTGAGATTAAGAGGTTCAAAAGAGGGACGTACAAAAATTGGTGTTGTTTTTTTCAGAAAAACATAACATATGCAACTCTTGTACGTCCCTAACACGGTGAACTTTTTTTTAGTATTTTTAAAATCGCTACGGTCAAAAGTTAGCTAATAGTATCGATTTGATGCATGATTTTTCTGATACTTTTTTAATGAATATTTGATTTTTTACTAATTTCTAAGTAGACACTTCCTGAAAAACAAAATTTTGGTCATGCTACCCATACAAAATTTGGAAACTAATTGAATTTTTTTTTTAATTTGTAGAATGGATTCTAGTTTCTAAAAATGTAATTTATTTTAAATTTCAATGAACGGTTAATTTATAACCAAAAACACCAAACACTACTTTTTGCCAAAAAAGAGACACACAAACAAAAGAAATTATGGATGAAAGGTTTAACATTGTAAGAAAGTGAAAAAAATTACATCGTTGGATAGCTAAGAGAGAACCTAATATTACCCAAGTGTTCGATTTGTTCGACATTGAACCACGTGCAATCCTGACGGTGAACATGAATTGGATTATGTGAAATAGTGTAAAATTTGCAAAAACACATCTTTGGTCATTGGAAATGCCCTCCAAGCCTTTGGGTTGCTATTCCAAGGAAAATACCAAGCCAAAGGCTTGGGGATTCCCAAAGCAAGATATAACGTGTGCACGTTATAGCTTAGTTTTGACATGTGTTTTTTTGTGTTTGTGAGGGACATGTCTAGCAAGTCAACGCGAGTGTGGTACAATGCACTCACATTATGTCTTGTTTTATGTTAAATACTACTCTATTGAATGAATGTTTATATATTTGTATTTTTGTATGTATATGTATTCTTGTACATGTCATGTTTGTATGTATGTATGCATGCTTGTATGTATGTATGCATGCATGTATGTATGAATGCATGTCTACTATATGTATGCCTATATGTATGTAAGATTGTATCTGCACATGTACATGTATGCTTGTATGCATGTAGGATTGTATGTACATATGTATTAAGCTTGTATGTATGCAAGTATGTATTTATGTATGTCTTTAGAGGGAGGGATAATTTTAAGAGAGAGAGAGAGAGAGAGAGAGAGTTTGGAGAGAGGGAGATGGGGTGGAAGTGAGATTTTAAGAGAGAGGGAGTGGGAGAGAAGGGGTTGGAGTGAGGGACTTAGCTAGGTAGGGTTGGAGGGATAGAGGGAGGAAGAGAGAGAGGGGGGATATGAGATATATAATTGAGAGAGAGGGAGAGAGAGGGGGGGTGGGAGATACATAATTGAGAGAGGGAGAGAGAGGGGGGGGAGAGAGAGAGAGACAAAGATACAAAGAGAAGGAGAGAGTTATGTAGGTAGGGTTCCAAAGGGAGATACTTGAGAGTTTGAGGGGGGGTGAGAAGGAGAGACTTGAGAGATAGGTAGTGAGATGGAGTGTGAGAGAGAGGGAGTGGGAGAGAGAGGGAGTGTGAGTGAGATACTTGGGAGAGGGAGAGGGTGTGGGAGGGAGTGACCTGAGAGAGGGAGAGATAGAGGGGTGGAGTGAGAGGAACTTATCTAGGTAGGGTGGAAGGGATAGATAGAGAGAGGGGAGAGAGAGAGAGAGTTACCTAGGTAGGTTGCCAGAGGGAGAGACCTGCAAGAGAGAGGGGGTGGGAGGGAGAGACCTGAGAGAGAGGGAGAGAGAGGGAGTGGGAGTGAGTGGGAGGGAGATATCTAGAGAGAGATAGATAGAGGGAGTGAGAGAGGGTGATAGGGATTGATTGAGCGAGAGGTACATTGAAAGAGGGAGAGGGTAGATAGAGACAATTAGAGAGGGTAGGAGGGAGGGAGGGAGGGAGAGGTGAGATGTATAGTTAGAGAGAAAGTGATAGGGGTTGAGGGTATAGGTTTGAGGGATTAGGGTGGAGGACCTATACAGTTGATGGTTTCTAGGGTATTAGGGTTTAAGATTTGAGGGTTGAGGGTTGAGGGTATTGGGTTGAGGGTATAGGGTAGAAGGTTTAAGGGTTTAGGGTTAAAGGGTTTAGGTTT
>VDFB02143746.1:0-45924 GCA_007258455.2 Sequoia sempervirens
ATAAGACTCTTAGGATTGCAATAGATTTGGGGATGGATATTTCTGAGGCACTGAGAGAAAGAATCATGCAGCTAAATGCTTTGGATAAGATGAGAAGAGCAGCCTTGCATCATACAGAGGTAGTGCACAATTAGAAAATCAAGTGGCATGAAAAATTTATGAAGGATAAGAAATTTCAACCAAGAGATTGGGCCCTACTCTATGACTCAAGATATCAGGACAATGCAGGAAAATTGCAAACAAGGTGGGTAGGACCATATGAAGTCATTGAGGTCTTTCCTAATGGAGTTGTTCAGCTTACTACCATTGATCATGTCAGATTCAAGTTACTTGTCAATGGTCATCGCCTCAGATTATATCACAAGCCAGCTTCCAAAGAAGAGTTCCTACAACAATTCACCCAACATTCAACACCCGAGCTTCTTGCAGCCAAAGGAAGTGGACCTAATTTCCCTCCTTCTGGCTAATTAAGGTACGTACTTGTCATAATAAAGACTTATGCTCTTGTGGAAGTCCATTTCTCCACCCATTCACCCATCCATCACCACCTTTCTCTCTCTTCCATCACTTCATTCCACCTCACCTCATTCCACTTCATTTTCATTAATTGCTCAATTTATTCCCTAAAAAGGTGAACGGTACTTTCTCCATGATCTTTGCAACTAATCATCCACACATTCAGGTATGTGCACATTAATTTTTTATATTTTAATCATCTTTTAAGTGCATTCATTTAATCTTTGTATGTTAGTATAGATGTTCACATAACATGTCATCATTCCTTGTCAAATCACCACTCCCATCTCGCATGTGCAGACACATGTCCAAATTTAGGTTGGGGGGAAGGAAAAAGATGCAAATATATTGCCCATGTGTCAATTTATGCTAGGCTATGTTAGAAAATTTAAAATGAGTCGATTTGAAATTTGAGTGAGAGGAAGGCTCGCATGTGTGAAGTGACACTAACTACAGCCACCATTTCTTCCCATCATAATTCTCCTTTATCACTCATTTTCTTGCCATTATTGACTTTGTCATCATCTTGAGTTTCAAGAAAAAAGGTAAAAAAAAAGAAAGGAAAAATTCAGTCGATATTGGCACTGGAAATTTAGCAAGTATTGTAGGAAGGTGTTTGGCTTTCAGACAGGAACTACAGGAAGGAAATTTTGCAGAGTGATGGTTGATTGCAAGCAATGGGAGGAGGGTTAATTCAAAATGAGCCCTGAGTTCATGATGTTTCATTGCAGGATGCACAATGCCTAGCCGAATTTAGAAACTGTGGATGGTTAGATTACTTCTTGAAGCTGGATGGCTTTGATGAAGGCATTGCACTAGAATTCACCCAAACATTTTCTAAAGGAAAAGCCACAGTAAAAGGGTTGGAGATTGTGGCAACTAAGGAAAGAATTACAAAGGTTACATGGTTACCTACTGATGGTGAACATTACCCTGCCTCCAGAGAAGCCAGGTCAGCTAGGGTTGAATTTATAGTACATGGTAACCCTCCAATCAGTGTGGATAAATAGGGTGAAAAAAGAACCTATTTGCCCGAACCATGGAAGTAGGAAGCCATCTACATTACAAACGTATCTCACCTGTGAAGATCGTTTGTCAAACCTACATTCAATACATTTCAAATTCTTGAGTCACATGAGGCACGGGAGGAGGATTGTGCCTAATGTGCTATACAATCTTCTCTCAATCATGGTAGCCAAGACCCAAAAAGGTAGGGGTAATTATGTTTTGCATGATGTGTTTAGAATGACCTAGGAAGAATTTATAAATGTTGATCAAATTAGACCTGAGCACTTGCAACCTATGGTTTTGCCTCAAACTTGTAGGTCTAGCAGGAGATTGAGCATGGTTGAAGCCACTCTTGGTGCCTCAACCTCTGGCGTAGGCCCTAGTGGAAACCCTCCTACAGTAGAAGAAACCATAGAAATTAGTTCTTCTAGAACAGAGCACTTAGAAAAAGAAAGCTCCTCCTCATATTTTAATAATGATGTTCCACTTGGCACCCTAATGAAAACTAGGGCATAGATGAGAGAAGTAAAAATGAGTAAAGGAAAGGCCAAAAGTAAACTGACAGAAAAAGAGGTGTCGAGTTCTAAAAAGTGGAAGGTTGACACTGTTCATCTTGCAGCCAAAGAAAAATGTGAGAGCCCTCCCAGGAAATCAAGACCAGCTAGGCCAGCATTTGGTATGCCTCCACAGGAAAGCCCTAAGTCTAGAGAAATACCATATGAGTAAATAGAAGCTCCAATGGGGTAGGAGAATGTCAAAGAAGAAGACATATTTGAGAGAGAAGCAAATCTAACATTGGCTGATCTTTCCAATATTGCAGAACAAGTTGAAAATTGAGTTTGAGAAAAATCGCGATTTACACCATGTGACAAATTCATACAACAAAGAGGTCCTAGCAATAGCTAGAACCAGAGCAGGAGTTCCTATAGCCATAGCAAGAACAAGTACAAGAGCCCCTGTAGCAAGAAGTGGTAGAAGAAATAGTACCCTCGCAGCTAGAGATAACTAGACAGCCTGAGTCCATGCAGATAGTACTATATGGGGAGCAACCATCAACAAAAACACTAGTAGAAATTCATAATCCTCCTAATTTTACAATACATACAGCAATTTTTAATTTATGGAAAGAAATACAAAGGAGGGAGGAAGAATGGAAAAGAAAAAATAGAAATTGAAGAAGGAAATTCAAAAGAGAGATGAGGAAATTCAAGATAACGATGCAAAAATTTCCACCTTGAAGAAGAGGGCAGATGATATGGAAACCTTGGTACCACAAATTTTGGAATGTAGGACCCCTCCAAGGTTCTATGCTCTGCACCTGAAAGAGAAATATCTCTCTTTTAAGCTATCAATGATTTTCTCAGGTTTGAATCCTTCTATTGACACTCCTAATGAATTTTTCAATGCTTATAGGATTGTCTCACCTAAAATGAAGAATTTGTTGTGTGAGTTTTATTTGCATAATTATGTTGTAACTCAAGACCTTGATTGGAATCCATTGTTGTATGTTAGGGATTTCCAATTAAGGAAATTTATGTCTTGGGTACGAAATGAGATTAGTTGGGGACAAAAAAATGGGGCCTATAAGCAATTGGAGTCTAACGTCCCTCTGCCCATTGGGGTTGAATCAAGCAACCCAAAGGATATTTACAGAGAATGGATCAAAATGCTTCTCAGACCTAGTTGTGACAACATGATCATGTCTTGGATTGAGGTAGTTTATAGTGAGTATGAGGTAAAGGAAGTAGAAAAGGAGGAAATTATGAGAAGATACCTATCACAAAGATGGAATAGCCTAACTGATGAGCTGAAACAGGTTGAACCTCATTCTATCCACAATTATGCTGTAGCACTAAAAAGGATTGATAGGTATATTCAAATTGGGTGAATGAAGGGGTGATTTTGGCTTCCCCTAACTTTCCAGGCACCCATTCTCATGTGGCTCATGCCAAACTTCAAGTTCTACCAGTATGACATTGTTGTAGAGAGATAGAGATGGAGCAGATTGGACAGATTGGACAGATTGGGAGGATTCTATTGGGATCCTGATTCATGCTCAGCAGACACTGATGTTGGACAGCTATCCGTTGCAAATTTCAGAGCTTTGACCAAGCAGAAGAACAACCCTTCCCCTACTAAAGGACCAGCAAAATGTTAGGTTGGGGGGAGTGATGAGCCTAGTTTTTTGTCCAATTTTGGGTAGAATCTATAGTTTATTTGTTGGAAGTTTTCATGGACTTTGATGTTAAATGTTGATATTTTCATAATGTTTCCCTAAAACCATAGACATTGGGCTTAATCCTATTTTTGCAAGTTTTAATGACATTGGCATATTATGTGGTTAATGAATTTTCCTTAAGGTAGTTACAGATATGCAGTTATTGTGTATACATAAATTTCCATGTAGATTTAATTTGAGGATGCTAAGTTGAGGAAGACACCATTAGCTTGGCATGCATCATAACATTCAGCAAAGGAATCACTCAAAGGTCAAAGGAGGTCGACATTAGAAGATTCCTCATGCAAACTGAATGTAACCACATTGTAGTGTACTTTAATGCTAGTTGAGCAGATGTGGGTGTTACTGCTATGCTAAATATGTGTTTGGAACTACATGTCTGACCAAATTCCATGCACGTGTAACCACCGCCACTCCACTTTCTCTATTTTCCCTAAATGGCATCCTCCCAGTCGTGGAGTTGACTACCTTGTTTAGTTGATAGTATAACTAAATATCTAATGCTCCTTCTCTAGAGGTTGCTAGATTTGAAATTGTACTGGAACTCTCAAGTTTTCAGTAATATAGACACATTACTCTTTTGTACTCATGATTTACACTGAATAAAATAAAGTTCTGAGTTTGAGCATCTAAGTTCACATTAGTTTTAGAGGATAATTATCCAAGGGGGGCCACTTGGTGAGTAATTCATCCTTTGGTTTAGTATTACTTTTTGTTTGGTAATTAGTTAGAAATCTGGCATCGACTATTCCTATAGCCAAAGTAGATAGAGTAGTGCACTGTTTGTTGCTCATATTTTAATTTTTGTTATGCATTTTAGTTTGATGTATTTCTTGATTAATGATTGGAATTTATGGTATTCCCTTCCAAGCAATTAACTTTTAGTATTGTGAGTTCCTTAGCTGTAGAATGAAAATCACTACTTTGGGTTCGTAGTGCACATACTATGTTGAACCATTTCAAGTTCACATCCCTCGGTTGAAAAGTTAATGCACCTTCATAATGATTGAAATGGCTATTCAAGTTAGATTTCCAATCTTTGAATCATGGCTATAAGGGCTTAGTTATTAAATCATGGCTGTAAGGGTAATAGAAGAGGGTTTTAGAGCCCACCAGAGACAAGTTAGAGAACTGCAAGAGGAGCTATGTAGGGGAGCTGATCTCATAAGAAGAGATGAAAGTGAGGATGAGGCTGAAGATGAGGAGCCATTCGAAGAGGAAGCACATAATGTAATGGATCCTAGAGAAGTCAGACTGATTAGGGCCAATTCCAAGATTGGAAAGAGGCCAAAGATAGAAGTTTCTAATTTTTCTGGAAACCTAAATCCAGAGGAGCTAATCGATTGGATCAATGACATGGAAGAGTATTTTGAGTATGAGGAAATAGAAGACCCAAATAGGGTCAAATTTGCAAACGCAAAATTGAAAGTCCATGCTAGCATATGGTGGAAATAAGTTCAGTTGGAAAGAAATAGAAGAGGATAAGAGAAAATAACAAGATGGGATCGGATGGTGGAAAAATTAAAAAGACACTTTGTTCCTAGGGACTATGAGTTCAATTTTTTGAAGAAGATGCAAGGCTTGAAACAAGCAAGAAAATATGTTAAGGAGTATACAGAAAATTCTATCGAGTCTTGATCAGAACAAGTCATTCTGAGGAAAACAAGGAGAAAGTTGCCCCTTACATAAATGGGTTGAAGTTGAGCATTCAAGAAGAGCCGAGTCTGGTAAGAATGTCTACCATTGAAGATGCATATCATTTTTCTTTGAAGGTATAAGAGAAGTTGAATAGGAGGTTTGAAAGTAAGGAAAGAGGTGGAGGTCACGGTGGAAGGACTAGTAGACAGTCATATGGACGTCGAAATGAAGACCAAAAGAAGGGTGAAGGATCTAGTAGCAGCAAGAAACAGAAAGGAGATAACACCTATCATTCTCATAATGGAAACCAAAGAGGAAGAGGAAGATTTGGGTGAGGACCAGGGAGAGTAGGCTCTCATGGAACATGTTTCCAGTGAGGAGAAGGGATGAGCGCATATGAGTTTCCTCAAAATCAAGGAAGGACAAATAGAAGACCTGAGGGTAATCCACAAGTTGTACATGTAGATGAAGATGTTGATTCTTCACATTTTTAGGATGAAGAAAGAGGAGAGGTTCTTGTTACTAGAAGAGCCCTGTTGAATGAGGAGAAAGAGCCAACTCAAAGGAAGAATTTGTTTTGCACCAGATGTAAGTGTTAAGATAAATTTTGCAATGTTATTATTGATGGAGATAGTACTGATAACCTTGTTTTAGAAGAAATGGTTAGTAAGTGCAGTTGGAGAGAAGAAGGCATCCAAGCCCATACCAGATTGCTTGGTTGCAGAAGGACCATAAAGCCTTGGTAAATGAACAATGTCTGGTAAAGTTCAAGATTGGGAATTACCATGATAAGGTATTATGTGATATTAATGCCTATGGATTTTTCTCATATGTTGTTAGGCAAACCATGGAAGTTTGATCATTGAGCAATACATGATGGACATGCCAACACCTATTCTTTGAAAAAGGATGGAGTTCTTCATAAGTTGAAGCCCTTGAAGGAAGCAGGGGAAAAGGTATGCAGTAATCCAAGAATTTGTTTGGTTGATGAAAGAGAGTTCTTGGAAGGTATCAAGAATGAGCATTTGTGTTTTGCATCGATCCCTAGAGTTGATAAAGAAGATACTTATGAGGTACCTATAGAAGTTTCATATTTTTTGAATGAGTTTCAAGCTATTATTTATGATAATGTACCTAAAGGTTTTCCTCTTGTAAGAAAGATTAGTCATCAGATGGACCTAATTCCTGGAGCTAGTTTTCCAAATAAGGTAGCTCATCGTATGACTCTAGCAGAGAGTGAAGAGTTGAACAGACAAGTGCAACAGTTGTTGTAGAAGGGATTGAGTCCATGTGCAAGACTTGCAGTACTAACACCAAAGAAGGATGAGAATGAGAGTTAGTATATAGATTCGACCATCCGGCAGGAATCACCATCAAGTGGATTTGTATTTCCAAGAATGGATA
This sequence comes from Sequoia sempervirens, assembly GCA_007258455.2. NCBI lineage: Eukaryota > Viridiplantae > Streptophyta > Pinopsida > Cupressales > Cupressaceae > Sequoia > Sequoia sempervirens. The sequence continues at coordinate 6,806 of VDFB02143746.1, forward strand.
GTATGTCGATTGTCTAAAGTGGGTAGGCGCCGAATGAATCTGAAAAGTGGATGTCACCTGATTTGGATTAGAAGAAGTGAATGGAAGACAGCTTCCAGAAACCAGGAGGGCTTACGCTGTGAGTGGTTGATACATGACTTTTTGAAGCTGCTCAATACCCAAAACATTTATCGACTATGAATGAGGTATTAAAAGAGATTTTTAGTGAAATTTGTTATATTTTATTTGGATGATTTTGATTTTAATGAAATTAAGGATAACTGATGCCTTCATTTTTGCGAGGAAATGGAGGATGGTGATGATTAATTGCGGAAAATGTAGTTTTTTTTTTAAAAGGGAGTTTTGTATCTAGGTTGTTGTCTCAATAGAGGGTCTTAAAATGGATCCAGAGAAGGTGAGAGATATCATTGAATGTCTTACCCCAAGGAGTGTTATAGAGGTAAGATCATTTTGTGGTCTCGCAAGTTTATATAGAAAGTTTATTTAGAGTTTTAGTAGTATTTATACACCTCTAACTGAAGCAATGAGAGGGGATAGAAAAGAGTTTAAGTGGACTATAGGAGCATCAAAAAGTTTTGATATGTTGAAGAAGAAAGTTACAGAGCAACCTGTTTTGGCACTTCCAGATTTCAATAAGGTATTTCAGGTAGATTGTGATGCTAGTTGCACTGCCATAGGAGCTATTTTGAGTCAAGAAGGTAAGCCTGTTGCCTATTTTAGTGAGAAGTTAAATGATGCTAAGAAGAAATATTATGTCTATGATCAAGATTTATATGCTATAGTTCAGGATTTGAAGAAATGGAGACACTATTTGTTGCCAAAAGAATTTGTTTTATATACTGATCACCAGGCTTTGCATTATCTCAATAGTCAAGGAAAGTTGAATCAAAGGCACTTAAAATGGGTTGCATTTTTGCATAGTTATACTTTTATTTTGAAGCACGGGAGTGGAAGATCAAATACAGTTGCAGATGCCTTAAGTAGAAGGAAAAATTAGTCAATAGAGATGAATATAGGGGTTGTTGAGTTTAATGAACTCAAGAGTTTGTACTCAGAAGATCCAAACTTTGCAGAAGCTTGGAGGGATTGTTTGGAACCTGTTACATTGGAGAGGCCAAGATGGTTACATTTCTTAATCCAAGATGGAATGTTCCTTAGAGGAAGCCAATTGTGCATTCCAAGGAGTTCTATGAGAAAGAATCTAATCAAGGAGAAGCACAGTGGAGGATTGGCTGGGAATTTTGGTCGTGATAAGACCATTGCTCTTGTTAGTGAGAATTATTGTTGGCCAAAGTTACAACAGGATGTGAAGAAGTTTTTACAAAGTTGCAGAGTGTGTCAAATGGAAAAGGGAACAAGTCAGAATACTGGATTGTATCAGCCATTACCTATGCCTGAGAGGCCATGGGAGGAAATTAGTATGGATTTTTTCATTGGATTTTTGAGGACATAGAGAAGGCATTATTCTATATTTGTGGTGGTGGATAGATTTTCAAATATGGCACATTTCATTCCATTTCATAAGACAAGTGATGTTGTTCATATTGCAAAGTTGTTTTTAAGAGAGGTGGTGAGACTACATGGTCTACCAAAGAGTATAGTTTCAAACAGAGATACCAAATTTGTTAGTTATTTCTAGAGAACATTATGGAAGAAATTGAAGACAGATTTGAAGTTCAATTCTGCTCACCATCCACAAACTGATGCACAAATGGAGGTTGTTTATAGGAGTTTGGGTAACCTACTAAGATACTTAATAGGAGATAAACCAAAGGGATGGGATTTGATTTTACTGTAGGCAAAATTTTCTTATAACAATTCTATCAACAGGAGCATTGGTAAATCACCATTCTAGATTGTATATGGGAGTAGTCTGAGGAATGCTTCTAAACTAGGAAAGATGGATAAAGGAGACAAGAATAGTGTGGAGATTGAATATTTTGTTGAGCACTTGAAGTATTTGCTTGATGAGGTGAAGAAGAATATCAATAAGATGAACTCTTAGTATAAGGCTAAGGCAGATCAGAAAAGGAGGTATAAGGAGTTCCAGGTAGGAGATGAAGTCATGGTTCATTTGCGAAAGGAAAAGTTTCTAGTTGGTACATACAACAAGTTGAAGATGAAGAAGTTTGGACCATGCAAGATCTTGAATAAGCATGATTCAAGAAATGCATGTGAGGTAGAGTTTCCTGATGGAATTCATATTTCACCTATGTTTAACATCTTAGATTTAACAGAATATCATGAGGGAGGAATTGATGAAGAAATAATAGAGGCACAGTTGAACATTCCAGCACCTACTTTAGAAAAGGAGGAGATAGAAGACATTTTGGATAGTTGTGTGGGAAGAAACACAAGAAACAGGCAATATGTAGAGTAATTTGTGAAATGGAGAGTAAGGCCTGTTGAAAATTCATCATGGTTATCTGAGTCTGAGGTTAATCGTCTTGGTTTCCCGCTAACTCCTGAGAAGTCACAGGGTCACTTTTCAAATTACCACACATGTTTGATGAAAGAGCATCGAAGGCGTAAGACCAATCTTGCATCACCCAAAAAAAATGTTGTTTCTTTTCGATAAGGAATAAATTTGGTAGGGTTACTATTTTTGTAAGTTTGCATTTATGCACAGTTGGACACAAAATCTTACACAGACCTCTAGAATGGTAAATTAAAGCCAATGGCGAAGAAATCACTTTAATACCATTTGTCATTTGAGAGATATTAAAATTTTAATTTTTGAAAATCCTAGTAAAATCTTCGGGGTCAATTTTGAGGCACTTAGAGGCTCCGGATGGGCCTGAAAATTGGTGCAAAATGAAAGTGGATTGCCTTTAGGCCTTACTTTTTGGCACAACATTTCTCGAGACCTTTTTGAAAAGGTATTATAATAGAAAATCCGACTGTCGAATCAAAAGTTATGACCCCGTGAAGTTGTTATATAAAAATTAATAAAATTTCAAAATATCTTCATGAGAAAGTTACACTTTCGAGAAGATTCTATGGCGATTACACTTTCCAGAAGATTCTAGGGCGGTTACACCTTCCAAATAAAGGATGTAAAGGGGGATTGCAGAGGGGAGGCGAGAGAAGAGTAGATGGTGGCTCTGATTTGCAAACTTGTAGATTTATGTAATCAGAAAGCCCATGTGATGGAAAATATAATGTTGTATTTTCATTTTCATTTCAGTGATAATAGAAAATATTTTCTTTCCTTCTTTCATTTTGTTTGTGCCATTTGTTGTTTTTGTGAGTTTTAGATTGTAAGGGGAGTACCCTTCATCAAGTGGTATCAAAGCGGTTTTTTCTAAGTGTGTAAACAGATCACCGAACGTGAGGCAATTTGCACCAGGACTTGTGGTTGAGGGTCTATGAGAAAATATGCCTCCACAGAGAAACCATGGTGAGAGAAATGTTGGGGTAACATAAGAGGATTTTAGAGCCCTCCAGAGACAAGTTCAAGCACTGCTAGAGGAGTTTTGTAGGGGAGATGATGTAAGAAGAAGAGATGAAAGTGAGGATGAGGTTGAAGATGAGGAGCCATTCGAAGAAGAAACACATGATGTAATGGATCCTGGAGAAGTCAGACTGATTAGGGCCATTTCCAAGATTGGAAAGAGACCAAAGATAGAAGTTTCTAATTTTTCTAGAAACCTAGATCCAGAGGAGTTGATTGATTGGATCAATGACATGGAAGAGTATTTTGAGTATGAGGAAAGAAGACATAGATAGGGTCAAATTTGAAAAGACCAAATTGAAAGGCCATGCTAGCATATGGTGGAAATAAGTCTAGTTGGAAAGAAATAGAAGAGGAAAAGAGAAAACAACAATATGGGATTGGATGGTGGAAAAATTGAAAACACAGTTCATTCCTGGGGACTATGAGTTGGATTTTTTGAAGAAGATGCAAGGGTTGAAACAAGCAGGAAAATATGTTAAGGAGTATACAAAATAATTCTACCAAGTCCTGATTAAAACAAGTCATTCTGAGGCCAACAAGGAGAAAGTTGTTTGTTACATAAATGGGTTGAAGTCAAGCATTCAAGAAGAGTCGAGTCTAGTAAGAATGTCTACCATTGAAGATGCATATCAGTTTGCTTTGAAGGTAGAAGAGAATTTGAATAGGAGGTTTGAAAGTAAGCAAAGAGGTGGAGGTCGCAATGGAAGGACAAGTAGATGGTCATATGGAGGTCGAAATGAAGACCAAAAGAAGGGTGAAGGATCTAGTAGCAACCAGAACCAAAAAGGAGATAACACCTATCATGCTCATAATGGAGACCAAAGAGGAAGAGTAAGATCTGGGGGAGGACCAGGGAGAGGAGGCTTTCATGGAACCTGTTTCCAATGCGGAGAAAAAAGGAATAGGGCATATGAGTGTCCTCAACATCAAGGAAGGACAAATAGAATACCTGAGGGTAATGCACAAGTTGTACATGTAGACGAAGATGTTGAGTCTTCACATTCTTAGGATGTACAAAGAGGAGAGGTTCTTGTTACTAGAAGAGCCTTGTTGAATGAGGAGAAAGAGTCAACTCAAAGGAAGAATTTGTTTCGCACCAGATGTAAGTGTGAAGGTAAAGTTTGCAATGTTATTATTGATGGAGGTAGTACTAATAACCTTGTATCAGAATAAATGGTTAGTAAGTTGTAGTTGTAGAGAAGAAGGCATTTTAACCCATACCAAATTGTTTGGTTGCAGCAGGACCATAAAGCCTCGGTAAATGAAGAACGTCTGGTAAATTCCAAGATTGGGAATTACCATGATGAGGTATCATGTGATATTATGCCTATGGATGTTTGTAATTTGTTGTTAGGAAGACCGTGGCAGTTTGATCGATGAGTAATACATGATGGACATGCCAACACCTATTCTTTGACAAAGGATGGAGTTCATCATAAGTTGAAGCCATTGAAAGAGGCAGACAAAAAGATATGTAGTAATGCAATAATTTGTTTGGTTAATGGAAGAAATTTCCTAGAAGGTATGAAGCATGAGCATATTTTTTTTCCATTGATCCCTAGAGTTGATAAAGAAGATACTACCTAGGTACCTGTAGAAGTTTCATATTTGTTGAATAAGTTTCAAGCTATTATTTATGATAACATACCTTAAGGTTTGTATCCTGTAAGAAAGATTAGTCATCAGATGGACCTAATTCTTGGAACCAGTTTTCCAAATAAGGAAGCTCGTTGTATGACTCTAGTATAGAGTGAAGAGTTGAACAGACAACTAGAAGATTTTTTGTAGAAGGGATTGATCAGAGAGATTTTGAGTCCATGTGCAAGACTTGTAGTACTAGCACCAAAGAATGATGGGGAATGGGGGATGTGTACTAATTCTAGAGCCATCAACAAGATCACTATCAATTATAGATTTCCCTTGCCAAGAATGGATGACATTATGGATTGTCTAAGTGGAGCTGAGTACTTCACGAAGATAGATCTAAAGAGTGGATATCACCATATTCAGATTAGAGAAGGAGATGAATGGAAGATAGCCTTCAAAACCAAAGAGGGATTGTAAAAGTGGTTAGTCATGCCTTTTGAGCTAACCAATGCACCAAGCACATTTATGCGGCTTATGAATGAGGTATTAAAAAAAAATTAGGAAAATTTGTTATTGTTTATTTGGATGATATTCTAATTTTCAGTAAGACATTGGAGGAGCACCTGATGCATATCTGGAAAGTTTTTGAGAAGTTAAGGGAGGAGAAGTTGTTGATTAATTTGAAGAAATGTAGTTTTGTAAAAAGGGAGTTGGTGTATATAGGATTTGATTTCTCAGAAGAGGGTCTTAAATGGATCCAGAGAAGGTGAGAGCTATCATTGAATGGCCTACCCCGAGGAGTGTTACAAAGGTAAGATCATTTCATGGTCTAGCAAGTTTTTACAAAAAATTTATTAAGAGTTTCAGTGGTATTTGTGCACCTCTAACTGAAGCAATGAGAGGGGATAGAAAAGAGTTTAAGTGGACTATAGGAGCAGAAAAAAGTTTGATATGTTGAAGAAGAAAGTTATAGAGCAACTTGTTTTGGCACTTCCAGATTTCAATAAGGTCTTTCAGGTAGATTTTGATGCTAGTGGCACTACCATAGGAGCTATTTTGAGTCAAGAAGGTAAGCCTGTTCCCTATTTTAGTGAGAAGTTAAATGATGCTAAAAAGAAATCTTCTATCTATGATCAAGATTTCTTGGATTTTTTAGGACACGGAGAGGGCATGATTCCATATTTGTGTTGGTGGATAGATTTTCAAATATGGCACATTTCATTGTATTTCATAAGACAAGTGATGTTGTTCATATTGCAGAGTTTTTTTTCATAGAGGTGGTGAGACTACACAGTCTACCGAAGAGTATAGTTTCAAACAGAGATACCAAATTTGTTGGTTATTTCTAGAGAACATTATGGAAGAAGTTGAAGACAGATTTGAAGTTCAATTCTGCTCACCATCCTCAAACTGATGCACAAACGGAGGTGGTCAATAGGAGTTTTGGTAACCTACTAAGATGCTTAGTAGGAGATAAACCAAAGGGATGGGATTTGATTTTATTGCATTCAAAATTTTCTTATAACAATTATGTCAACAGGAGCATTGGTAAATCACCATTCCAAATTGTATATGGGAGTAGTTTGAGGAATGCTTATGAACTGAGAAAGATGGATAAAGGAGACAAGAGTAGTGCTAAGACTGAATATTTTTTTGAGCACCTGAATTATTTGCATGACGAGGTGAAGAAGCATATCAATAAGATGAACTCTCAGTATAAGGCTAAGGTAGATCAGAAAAGGAGGTATAAGGAGTTCCAAGTAGGAGATGAATTCATGGTTCATTTGTGAAAGGAAAGGTTTCCAGTTGGTACATACAACAAGTTGAAGATGAAGAAGTTTGGACCATGCAAGATCCTGAAGAAGCATGATTCAGGAAATGCATATGATGTAGAGTTTCCTGATGGAATTCATATTTCACTTGTGTTTAACATCTCAGATTTAACAGAATATCATGAGGGAGGAATTGATGAAGAAATAATAGAGGCACAATTGAACATTCTAGCACCTACTTCAGAAAAGGAGGAGATAGAAGACATTTTGGATAGTTGTGTGGGAAGAAGCACAAGAAACAGGAAATATGCAGAGTAATTGGTGAAATGGAGAGTAAGGCCTATTGAAAATTCATCATGGTTATCTGAGTCTAAGGTTAACCGTCTTGGTTTCCCTCTAACTCCTGAGAAGTGACAAGGTCACTTTTCAAATTACCCTGAGTGTCTGATGCAGGAGCATCCAGGGTGTAAGAGAAATCTTGCATCACCCAAAAAAAAATGTTGTTTCTTTTCAATAAGGGCTAAATTTGGTAGGGTTACTATTTTTGTAAGTTTGCATTTATGTACAGTTGGACACAAAATTTTACACAGACCTCTAGAATGGTAAATTGAAGCCAATGGCAAGGAAATCACTTCAATACCATTTGTCATTTGAGAGATATTAAAATTTTAATTTTTGAAAATCCTAGTAAAATCTTCGGGGTCAATTTTGAGGCACTTAGAGGCTCCGAATGGCCCTGAAAATTGGTGGAAAATGAAAGTGGATGGCCTTTAAGCTCTACTTTTTGGCACAGGATTTCTCGAGACCTTTCCGAAAAGGTATTAAAATAGAAAATCTGATGGTCAGATCAAAAGTTATGACCCCACAATCTTGTGATACCAAAATAAAATTTCAAAATATCTTCCTGAGGAAGTTACACTTTCGAGAAGATTCTATGGCGGTTACACCTTCCAAATAAAGGATGTAAAGGGGGACTATAGAGGGGAGGCAAGAGCAGAGTAGATGGTGGCTCTGATTTGCAGACTTTCCAATTTATGTAATCAAAAATCCCATGTGATGGCAAATATAATGTTGTAATTTCATTTTCATTTCAATGATAATAGAAAATATTTTCTTTCCTTCTTGCATTTTGTTTTTTCTATTATCTGTTGTTTTTGTGAGTTTTAGATTGTAAGGGGAGTACCCTTCATTAGCTTGTCGAGATGATGGCCAATGATACATTATATGCATGGGCATCATGTTTTCTAGTGATTGTGTATTTTCAGTTGCATGACATAGTATATCGGCAAGGACAATATATGAGCTATAGTGTGACACTTTTGATGGTCTAGGATTGGGAGAACATTGCAGTGTTTTGGCCACTAGTTGATCACCAGTTGGATATTATTGTACCTTATGCATATATGTATATAGGCGTAGTCATGAAGACACATGTCGAGGATATCGGTTACTGGCGACATGGGCTAGATACTCGAGTCAGCTTTATATGGAGACCATGGATGGATTGTACATAGTGGCCAAATGAAAGTTAGCATTTACCATGTTGCCGATAGGAGAGATATCTGATTGGGTAGACCATTTTGTCAGTGCATATTATTGAGAGGTATTTTCCAGACAAAGTTCTCAGACAGTTCGGTGAGCTACAGGGGGAGCCAATGGGATTAGTAGTACTCACACGATCATCGAGAGAGGTGATGTTGTGGGGTCCCATGATTTTCGTAAAGACAGTAGAGCAGCAGATAGATGGGTTGCAGGCATTACCCTAGGGATGGAGAGGAGGGTTATTAGATGCAAGCACTACAACTAAGTACAATGTCTGGTGGCGTATGCATAGGCCTGTGCCATTGACATATTCGGATCAGCGAGCGCCAGTGGTTAGACGAGGACAGGGTCATCGGGTAGGAGAGGCGGAGGGAGGGGGAGAGGGAATGGTGGGAGAGGAGGTGGTGGTGGGGGTGATGATGGAGGATATGGAGGAGATGGTGGTGATGGTGGTAGGAGGAGGAGAGGAGGGGATGGTGGGAGGAGACATTAGCAGAGATTACGAAGGAGGAGTGGGTCACTTTCTCCTATCTGAGAGGAGGGAGAGGAGGGGGAGAGAGAGGATGGCCGATAGGAGGAGGGTCGTCAGGAGGAGATCATGGCAGTTGTAGAGGCAGAGGGAGAGTAGCCCGAGGGAAATCAATTGGATATATTAGCAAGTGCAACTATCATGGATGTGGAGATGGGAGGGCATGATGAGCAGCCCGAAGAGGAGGAGATGGGTGAGGAGGAGCGGATCCTTCATGAGAGGATTATGGATGGAGAGGAGGGGTTTGAGGATGTACCCATCAGGGGTGGTATAGGGGATAGAGATTAGGATCTGGTGAGTCTGTAGGCTAGAGTATAGGTATTAGAGGTTGAGGTTCAATCTCTATGGGCAGAGAGAATTGTTTACAGATGGAGAGAGACACCATAGTCATCAGGGTGCAGTAGGTAGAGCAGAGGAGTTTGGATTTTATTGCCACCTACAATGGTTCCATAGCTGACATGATTAGAGAGGTTGCTTGTCTTGGACGTAGAGAGCAGTATTACAGGTAGCTCTAGGAGGAGGCAGTTCCACCGGAGTGGCAGGCACCTAGTGCATCAGAGGCTATCAGTAGTGGTCGGTCTCGCAACAGGCACTCTCATAGAAAGTCTAGTCAGGGTGAGAGCAATAGCATAGGTTCTGGAGATCATGGCAGTACTAGATAGTTCCATTTTGATATGTATATTTTGACACTTGTATTTTGTATCCATCGAGCCTCTGAGCTCTATTCTAGAAGATACATTATGACATTATACTATGACACTTTTTTGAGATATATATATCATTTTTGGAAACAATTATATGATATATAGATCTCTATATGTATGTGTTATGGATGATGATATATGATTTATGATATTCATGTAGCCTATGATGATGTCTTCATTCTATATGATGATGTATACATTTACTCTTATGATGTTATGGATGCCATGTATTGATGTTATGCCTATGATTATGAGATGCAATGTGATTTTTATGTATTTTCAATGCCAAGTGAATGTATAAAATGTAGTAATATGATATGCGATACATGATTGTTGTGACATGGGATAATAATAAATGTATGCTATGAAATGGATCGCTAAATGCAATAAATGTCTATGTTTTTGTATTTTCAAATTCAACCTATATATGTGATTTAATATGTATGTATGTGTGACAATACTTAAGTGATTATTCTAATATGAATGTGTATGAAATGATCATATTTTTTTATGTGTCACCGGATGTCATCATAATGCAAGAAAGAAGAAGTGTTAGCATGGAAGACATGGATGTTAGTATTAGGATGGCTTCAATATTTTTCCAAAACATAATAGGCCTTGCATTAATCATCATTGGGCATTAAAATGATACAAACGGATAACAAACACCATGATACGAAATAAACCAAGGTGTGCAAGGTCATCCACTTGTGAACAAACAGACAGTCACAGACAAGGAATGTCCTAACTCATACTAAGGGAAAATTTTCCCCAGTCTTTTTGCCAAGACAATCCACAAATAGCAGTCAAAGAAAACATGATTCATGAGACATCATCGCTCCTCTAAATCCTTCATGGGACATCCTTGAGGAAGCTAGTAACTTGACTCAAAGACAAATCCAAAAGAAAAAGATAAGACAAATCAAGCCACTATTGAACTTGTGAAAGCCAACCTCACAGACCCCGAAGATCACCTGCATACAAATAACCTGTCACAGAAAGAATACATTCGAGACAAAAGGAAAAGGTGCTATGAAAGCTAAAAATGTATTTATCAGTGAGTGAGATAAAATACAATGATCAATCCTTATAAAAGGATGTTGTGAAACCCTAAAAGTAACCCTAATAGGTAGACATTTAATAATTAATAATAATTATTAAATGTCACAATATGCAAACTAAAGTGAAATCCTAAGAGAGGAATAAAGGTAACTTAATTAACATAATTAAGTTAAAACCTTTACTCTAACACCCCCCTTAAGATGAGCAAGAGTGTAGCTACAAACATGTGCAAGAAAGTAAAAGTAACTACAATGCATGAAAGCAAACAAGGGTCCTGACAACTAGGCCTGATCAGGTACCCAAATACAACCAAATCTCTATAAAGTGGAGAAAGGGAGGAAACCTCATGGGAACAAAACTCCCCGCCAAAAGAGAGAAAAGAAAAGAATGAAATGCACTAATGAAAGAAGGATAGGAGGTGGATTATATGATAACACCCATAGACAGCTTCTATCATATAAGTACATATACAATGGTCTCCATAGGAGAGATATAAAGAGACAAGAAGGCCCCTCCACAATGAAGAAACTCTTGTCGCAATGGTAGATGCCTGATGTAGAATCCAAAAGGAGATCCTTAAGTGGTAGATAATATTCCTCCCCTTGGGAAGAAACGGATCCAAAGGATGATGTCGAAGAAACCCTGTGAAGAGTGATGAACCAATCTATCTCAAGATGTGTGCCATGATAGGATGCTAAAGAATCTCTCTGTCTGAACTGAAACAAATGATGCCAAATCCAAACTAATGTGGAGAATCTTGAAATGCAACATATGAATGCACGGATAATGGTGGGTGTACAGTGATAACCTGACTGTCAAGGTAGAGGAGATGAATGTCCTCAAAATAATCCTCAAGATCTGCAGTGTGAGACTCAACAAACAAGAATGTGTCTACAAGATAAGAATCCCATAATGTAGCAGATAATGAATGACCAAGATGGTCATGATGTTGAACTGAATCCATAGGGGCCAATGTGACGATATTGGTGTCATCAGGAACAATGGATTATACATGTATAATCTCAGTCTGAAGAGTAGGAACTATGAGACAAGCCTCTGATCCAATGAAACATGCAAGGGTGTCTAAATACTCAAGCTCCTCTAAAGTATCATTATCAAAGGGTGTATTATCTCTCCAAGCAATGGGTAAGAGACAATCTAAAGCAGGATCCTCTGGGAATGGAGAGAGATTTGGGTCTCCATAGATCTCCCAAAGACGTGTCCAAAGTGGGTCGGGACAATCAATATTCGATATAGCCCACACAGTGTCATCATCAACACTAGACAATATAAGTCCTACTATGTGATCTCTAATGATATCCCAAGCTAGTTTTCCCTCTAAAGTGGCTGGTTCAGGTATGAGATCATACAAATAAGGAAAAATACTAAGCCACCTACAATGTGTAAGTATGCCCTTTGCCCATGACTCATAATTACCCCGTTCCAGAATTACAACTGAAGGGTGAGTAGAAAAACCCATGATAACTCTTCAAATTAAAAAATATGATAAAACTAACCTTACAACATGTAGATCAAATGAAATAGAGCCTAATGATGCAAACAAGAGGTTCCCAAGTGTCAAAACGTCCAGGTAATTAGGCAAACTATGAAAACAAAAAATGTTGAATGAAATATACTTGGGGTAGAATCTGGGAAAATAAGTCTGATCATTGTGTAGAGCACTGAACCAACTATCCAATGCCTATAAATTTGCAAAAAATGGAGTCTGTACGCAAAAGTTATACCTTCGGGAGTGCAAAAAACATCATCTGAATTTGACCATAGAAAAAAGAATCAAAACAAAAAAATCAGGTAACCACACCTACACCAATGGAATGACATCAGAATCATCTTTCCAATGGTATCTTGTGTTCAAAAAATAGAGATTGTATGCCCATTTTACGCCTGATTTAGTGAAAACACCTGAAAATGCCCAATTAGGCCTCCTTCAAGCCTTGGGGGCTAAATTTTTTTGGCCCCTGGTCCTCTCAACGACCAAGGGGCTTGGTCTGCGATGGAGCCCACAGTTCCTATGTGACTGGAAGCTTAAGAAACAGAGGGTTGGGGGCTAGGTTAGGCACCCGGTCCGCTATGTGACCAGGCCTTCTGCTCCAAAGCCTACGGGAGCTATAGACAGTGGGAGCAGCGATGTGGCGGACACGGCCGACGGCGGTGTGGGTGGGGTGGCCGCTTGGTAGTGGACTGGTGGCTGCTGGGTGGCAGACCCCTAACCAATGGTGAGCACAAAAAACAATTTTAAAAACCTTTCTTTTTTCAAAAAAAAAAAATTAAAATTTTTTTACCTCAAAAATCCATCCAATCTTAATCTATTATGTCTAGCACAAATCATTTAATTGCATCCTTGGTTTTGTTCCCAACCTTGTTATAGGCCTTTATCTAATCATCATCATCATCATCATCATCATCATCGGGATGTATCCTTCCCTATCATTTTGTGTTGTTTCAGGATGTATCCTTCCCTCATCAACAACACTCTTATCATCATTATCAATCAATCTTGGCTTGCAACTTGATCAGGGAAAAATCATGTTTATCCTCGAATCCATTTGTGCTTACTTACTTTTCATCTTCTCCTTTCATTATCTCTTTCTCATCCCATCCCCTATCTTATTCATCATTTTGCATCATCAAGTCTCAGTACATTAATCAAAACTATACTAGGGCATATCATATCAATCAAAGAAGTCAAACCACATTGCCTAATCAAATCTGCATCAGCTCTGATGAGACTTTGATCAAATCTTGTGAGCATCTATCATTGATCCTCACCTATCATGAGGTCAATTATCAATCAATCATTGATCCTCTCCTATCATGAGGTCAATCATCAATCAATCATTGAATCTCGCCTATCATGAGGTCAATCAATCATCAATCAATCATTGAATCTCACCTATCATGAGATCAATAATCTTCTAAGCTATCAGGATCATAAATCATCATCATAATCAACTGGAGGAATCAGTATTTCTTTATCGGGAGATAAATTGTCTCTATCATCAAATCATCATCATAATCAATCATAAAAATACAAAACTCATCAATTTATCTCCCGAGGGGGCATATATCACTATCATTTCAAAATTCAACATCTGGGGCAAGTCTGGGGCATGCTTTAAAACCTTTCGTCAATACTGGCAGTTGAAGCAAAATCATTCTTTGAAGCACTGCGTAAACACATCACTTCAAAGAGGGGAAAAATGTAGACACCTAAAAATGGTCTGGAGAATCTAATTAATTGAATACGACTTATTTGATTAATTAATCTTAAATTCTTCTACTTAGTAAATAAATAGAAATATTTATTTATATTAAGTTCATTTATTAAATTCTTCTATTTTTCTCTCCTAATTAAATAAACAAAATCAAAAACTTTGTTTTATTTAATTATTATCATTTTCATCGTATTATTTCTCTCTTAATTAAATAAACAAAATTAAAAACTTTGTTTTATTTAATTATTATCATTATTACTTCTATCTTAAAATTAAATACACAATTTAAATAATTTGTGTTATTTAAAATCACCTTTCTTCTTAATTAAATAAAGATTGCTAAAAATCTTTTATTTAATTATCATTCTCCTTTTTAATTTAATAAAACAAACCCTATAGTTTGAATTATTAAATTATTTATTCCTCTTTTGCTAAAATTAAATAAACTAAAAATATTTAATTTATGCATAAATCATTTACACTATTCACTCACCAATAAAATTAGATTTTTTAAATCTAATTAATGCAGCTTCCATTCACGGGAAGAGCTTCAGGGACAAACTTGCAGGAAGTCCTCTCAATCTTCTTCCATCAATCCTCCCTCTCTTCTTGCCTGGTGTTTTCATGGGGAGAAACCATTCTCCATGATCAGCTCCTTCTTCTCATCCCATGCCTTTGGATTCTCCAGAGAAAATCACAGCCCCTCATCCCGGTTTCCTGTACAATTGTGCTGCCGTGAAAGCTATAAATACAGCTCTTGGGCTACAAGAAAAGGATCCCAACTAATGCAATCTTACTCTGCAGGTTTCCAAAGCATTCAAGCATCCAAACCATCCAGCATTCCAGCATCCATCAAGCAGCATTCAAGCATCAAGCATTTGCAGTCATGGCTGCCATTAGAATAGAATTTGCATATTTTAATCATATTAGAGTAGAATAGTTCATTTCTCATTCTCTAAGTGTCATTTTAATAGTTTAATTAGCTTACAAATCTGAGAGCTAAGTAAATTAGAGAAATCTTTAGAGTTAGAGAGCAGTAGGATAGATTTCTGTAGATTTGTAGTTTAAATTAGTTTAAATTCTTAATCTTAGATGCAATATCCTATTTAGAAGCGTAGATGCATAGTTTAGTTTGTTTTTCCCCTTCTACCGCTTACAACAGTGTTTGCCAAAATTTGATTTGCTTGATGTTTAAGTGACTAGGGTATTGACGGGTTGATTGTTTGTTGAAGCCTAGTTTCAGCAAAGACACATATCGTATAAGATGTTGAGTCTGGTTTTGATCATGTGACCACCTGTATAAGGAAAATGATGATGTTTGACTAAATGACAATGTCTAATTTTAGGAAGGACACATCCTATATAAGACATAGGTTGATTGTTTTGATGGTTTGACTATTTTGACTATTCATTTGACTTGACTTGATAACCTTGTTGGCTTGTTCGTCTTGTTGATGTGTGACTTTGTCTTGATGTTTTGATGACTGCTTGGTGTGTTTGACGATGATGTTTAACTTATTTGACTGATGCAATGAACCTTAAAGGAATGACCTAGGGGGCCTCAGGGGCTCATCGGCAAATGGCCTTGCCTATGTATCCATACGTAGAGACCTCGAAGTTTGACATGACCATTGACTTTGTTTTATTGACAAAGGACTAAGTCATGATTTTATTATGACAAACCTAAAATTACTGACCTAATCCCTTGGGGGCTCATCAATAGATGGCTTTGCCTACATCCAATCGTAGAGGCAACGTAGTTCAACATGACATGGACTGACTGACATGACTGACTCTGACTCTATTTTTTGGGTTTTTCAAAAGTATTTGGATATTTTTGGGTTTTTGACATGTTTTGAATTTTTTTGTCTTTTTGAGGTTTTATGATGTTTTTGGATTTTTTCAAGACATTTTATGATTTTTTTTTGTCTTTTTTCAGGACATTTTATGATTTTTTTGTCTTTTTTTAGGACATTTTATGATTTTTTGGTCTTTTTTTAGGACATTTTATGATTATTTTATCTTTTTTCAGGACATTTTATGATTTTTTTGTCTTTTTCAAGACATTCTATGATCTTTTGTCTTTTTTGGTGGTTTTATGACCTCTAAATAGCAAGTGTAAGATCAAAATGATGTAGGTCAAGTGCCTGGCCCCAGTTGGGTATAAGACCAATTTATTCGGAATAGGATGGAATGGGGATGCGAAGTGTGCTCAATGTCAATCGTTCCAAGTTATGGAAAGGACAACCATTTATTATGAGTGGTATGAATAGGATAAATGATAAGGCATGTAGATAGGAAAGATAGGTGATATGACAAGGTTATATTAGAATGATGGTAGACAAAAGAGCAGAGTTGACTACACATGGCACCTATTTGCCAAGTTTTCACCATGGTACTTATCCAAAGTGCCACCGAAGTGGTTTTCACTATTGGATGAATTATTTCTCTTTACTATTTTATTGATTTATCAATTTTTTTTTAAAAAAATTATGTTACCAAGATGCATGTTTGCCAGGTTTTCATCTAGGTAACAATTTTTTTTATTTTTCTTTTTTTTGTATTTTTTATGATTTTATATATATATATATATTTATTTATTTATTTATTTATTTATTTATTTATTTTTCTATGATTAAGACAAGGCTCCCAGAAGCTATGGTAGAATTGATAAACGCTAGATCCATAGACTGCCTTGACAATTCCCCAATCCTATGTGGATGACCATGTCGGATGAAAGGACCCGATCGAGATGAGTACAAGTGGAAAATATGAAGGATGATAGACGTGGCAGATGAAAGAGGCTATAGTATGATCCCTAATGTGCACACTACGTGGGCCATCAAGCTTCAGCCGAAAAGGATCTTGGGTGACCAATGAGCTAGAGTACATGAAGGGTTCGTCATCAAAGACACATTGAAAGACATCACTAGTGGAGGTGAAATGATGTGACAGATATGTGAACATGGATGGGTGGAATGGAATATATGGTATGAGTGAGAGTGATGTGGATGGAGACATTGGATCAACAAGCTCTTGACTTTTTTCCTTAATAGATGCCCCCAGTAATTTTTGATGGAGAGGCCTACTTGGAGATCGACTTTTTCTTTCTTTCACTTTTGAATTTTATTTTTGATTTGTTTGATAGCTTTTTATTTTGGCTAGGGGACTTGTCTTGATCTTCTTCTTTTTTTTATTTGTCTAATAGCTTTTTATTCTAGCTAGAGGACATGTCTTGATCTTCTTTTCTTTTCATTATATCTTTTGATTTTTTATCTCCTTTTAAAGATAACTCATTCATCGGATCTTTTCCCTTATTCTTTTCTTGAGCTATGACTTGTTGATCCATTTCTATGATGCAAATGGATGTGAGTGAGATGGAGGAAGTAGGAAAAGTGATAGGACTATTTAGTGGATGAACAGGAGTAGTGATGCCATCAATGGAGTTTTCGAGGATATCATTTTTAGTACTACTAACGTCAAAGGAAGCTTGCACATCCTTAACGACTTGGAAAGGTGACTTGGTAGAGGTGACAGTAGAAGATACATATCCTAACCCAGGGCAGGTGGGATGGAAGGATGATGATTGGATATCCTCAGTGAGGTCATGATCAAAGAGTGGGTTATCATGGATATGAAAATCTTGAGTGGAAGCATATATGGCAAAGGTTGATGTATCATTAGGGTCCCAAAAGGTTTCAATCCAAGCACGAGCATCTTTTTGCATTCCTTTTGTAGTTTTCTTGACATCATTTTTGGAATTATGATCTTTCTCAATAGCATTAGCATTGTCTTTCACTGGTAAATTATCCATAAGGTATTTTGCACATCTCATGTCATGGACCTAAATCTTGGGACCGAAAAATGGAATGGTGGACATGGAGGATTTAGCTAGAGTGGATGGATCAATGTAATCATACGGAATGGATGTTGTAGCTTCACAGTATATAGGCACTTGGAATTGAGTAGTCCCTTTCAGAATGTTGCAATATTGAAAGGGGTCGGGATCGCCAGCTATCGTGGTCTCGGTGCCATTGTATGGGAATTTAAGGCATTGATGGTAGGTGGATGGTAAAACCTTCATGGCATGTATCCATGGTCTTCCTAGTAGCAGATTATATGGTAGGTCGAGATCCAAGACATGGAAAGTTGTGTCCATAACTGCAAGACCAATTCTGATAAGGAGTGTTATGACTCCTTTAGATGTCCTTTCTTCATCATCATATTCTTTAATGACAATTCTCTTGGTGGTGTCTAGGCATGCTTCCAAGAAGCCTAATTCCTTAACTAGTTTCAAGGTGCAAATGTTCAACCCTGCTCCTCCATCTACCAAGACTCATCTAACTTTTGCTTTATGAATAAGGACTTTGAGGTGCAATGAGTAATTATGGTATGTCTTATTAGATGAGAAATCATGCTCAGAGAAAGTAGCATGATGGGAGTTGGTTAGTTATCCTACCATCTCTTTGAAATGATTGAAATCAAGGTCAGTGGGGACAGTCATGCTTTGCAAAGCTTTGTCTAAAATAGCTCAGTGATCGGGTGATATATGCAAGAATTCCAAGATATAAATTTGTGCTAGGGTCTTCCCCAACTGGTCCAATAAGTTGTATTGAGGCTTGGAGGACTGTTGTAGTTGTTGTGGCAGAGGGCCTTGAATGGTTACCTTAGTTCAACGAGTGTTAACAACACATTCAGGAGGTTTCTTTATGGTAATGGTATTGATATGTTCATCGGCAGCTCGAATATGGTTTATGATGGTACTGTGGTTATAGTCATATTTGACATTAGCATAATTGGATGAACTATTATTGGTCTTATTTCCCGAACTGGAGGCTTTTCCTTTCCCATGGTCATGTAGAGGATCAGAAAATACTTTGTGATCATTGTTTGAGGATGGTTGTTTATGTTCATTAACTTCAATAGTTTTGTTTTCCATGAGATCCTCTTTAATTTTTTTCAACTATCAACATTGTGATAGACTATGCCCTTAGTTTGGTGGAAATCACAAAAAGTGTTGTCATCCCACCAAGAGGGTTTAAATTGTCTAGGATCATATTTTTTTGGCTCAAGAAGTTGTATGAGGTTGTGTTTTATCAATTGTTCAAAGCCTGATTCAATTGGTTCCACTTGTAGACACCTAAAAATGACCTAGGCCTGCAAGCTTCATTTTTACCACTTTTGTCCTAGCATAATTATGACATCTAATTATGTCCTTGGTCCACATTCGACTATTGATTAAATAATTCATAATTATTTAATTAATTCATGTCCATTTATTCTTCACGATTATTAAATAAATAAATTTCATTTATTTATTAAATACGTCATTAATTGTCTAAGTCTACCCTTAATTAAATAAATTTCTTAATTTGTTTAATTACCTTTCTTCATTTATTTCTTCCTGATTATTAAATAAATAAATCTTATTTATTTATTTAATGTCACTAATCCTCACAATTAAATAAATTCATTAATTTATTTAATTCTTAATCATATCTTCTAAATTGAATAATTAGTCTTTAATTATTTAATTAACAAAAATAATATTCCTCTCATTTTAAATAAATGAAATTATTTAAAATGTCATCACTTTCTTAACTGTCAGTCCATTTTGGTAAATAATCTAAAAAAGATTATTTATTTGTCTCACAAAATTCATATTTTGAGTTGATTGGTAGCTTTCTTCCAAAAAAACAAATAAAGCAAGCAAGTTCTTGATTTTAATCAAATTTGCTTTTCAGTGCATCTTTTATGGATCTCACAAAGCAGGCTATCTTTATCTTCTCAATTTTGAAAATCTTTATTTTCAAAATTAATTATCTCGTCTTTTCTCCACCACTGATTCGATTTTCTTCTATAACATCTTGATCACTCATTTAAGGATTTTTCCCTAACCCTAATTAGGGATTATCAAGTGAAATCTTGTCCTCTTATTTTAGGTTTCTGTCAAGAGTTGATCTCATCCATCCATTCAAAATTGTGTTTTCTATAAAATGTTAATTTTACTCATAATTTAGGATCCACCATTTCATTATTATAGGCATTATAGTCATTTATCATTTATGATTTGTCATAGGCATAGGCATAATTTTACTTAAATCCTTCAAAACTTGCATAGGACAATGGCATAGTCAAATTGCTCACACACTCGATCTGAGGGCATCAAATCATACGCTGCAAATTAAAAGGTGTTATGGAGGTGATTCATGGAAGCTTCGCGAATTTGGTATAATCGTTTCATTATTTATTGTTTTCATTGTGCTTCATATCTCTTTGGGTTTATTTCATATGATTTCAATTGATTATCTATTATCTAACCTGAATTTTACCCTTAGTTACATTGGTGAACCTGACGTGAACACGATTCTGTTATTTGCTATTATTTCCGTACAGTTTTCGTGTCTTTTCTGTTGTTTTTGCAGGTACATGTACGGAGTGATGCGGTCTTTTTTTTTTAAATCGTGATGCATCGGATGCGTCGCGACGCATTTGAAGACCCAAACGCTGCAATCACACTGTCAAGCCGCAACCATAGTCTGAAAAGCTGCAGTTGAAATACCGAGCTGCATTTGACGAACCAAGCAACGCATTCACTCTGTCATGATGCATTCACCTAGTAAAGTTCTCTTCTCATTTGCATTTGAATTTTTGAGGTTTTTTCTATTATTTCTATTTTTTTTAGCACCCTGGTTTTATTTTCCACATTCTACCCAGTAGGGGCTGTCGTGTTACTAATCGTGTTTCGCAGTGTGTGGCGGTTACATTTCGTGGGTCCAAGACTGGTGGATGAAACTGCTAACTTGTGGTTTTGCAGCTATGCTTGTCAAAGACTCATTTCTAAAACAACGTGTTTGTGATTTCTAGTGTAGAAAACACTTCATTTGGTGCTTTTAAAATGGATGCGTGTTTGATTCTGTTTGATTATGCTTGAAGGTGGTAGGTGATTATGCTCTCACCTTGTGAAAACTAGGTGATCAGAAAACCAGAACCATCGTATTTTGTGTCACCCTCACGATTTGGTAATCAAAGTATCCTCTCCCCTTGCGCACTTTTGCGATCCTGGGTATAAGAGAAACGGTTACTGAATCTAGAACTTGGGCCTGTTCTGGTGGGAAAAATTACTCACCCCAAGATGACTCAGACCGGTAGCACCCTAACACCGAGGGACTTCCAGCTGGTATATAAAAGTGGGTTCTTGGGGAAAGCCCAAGAATCACGAGTGTGGTTCTGACGAGATGGATCCGAAAGGGGACTCTTGCTGCATGGATCATGCCCCACGAACAGAATGCCCAAATTCAACACCTCTTGTCTTAGTGTCCAACCGTTCTATTGGTCGTTGCTTGATATAGTGCAGGGTACAGTATCATGCCCGAAGATACTCACTACTGATCCCCTTGAGTAGAGATAGCAATTCTTGGGATGTCATTACCCAATGAATCTGAATTTGGTGTGCTCGAATGACGTTAATGAGCCGTGGAGGGGAGCCAATTCCACCAAAATTCTAAGTTATCTGCTCTCGAGAATGAAAGGTGTTTATCACCAATCTGGGGTATAAAGGTGGGCTATATCAAGTATACAAACCCTTGGCCTATTGGCCTTTTAGGATTATACTTGTCTTATGTGCGATTGCTTACATTAAAAACACTATGTTTGTCAAGTGCTTTTTGGTTTCATCACAGTTCTAAACAAAACATTCAACACCAAACAAATCAAACTTGCCATCAAAACGACAAGAAAATCAATTTTAAACAAAACTGTGTCGCATCTGTTGAACCACAAGCGATTTTCTGCACCGCAATTGCTCTGTTAAACCGCATTTGACATTTTAAACGCCGCATCTGTATGCGTCGCGATGCATCTGAACAATACAGAGCTACATATGCAAAACCAAGTCGCATCTGACAGTCCAAAAGCCGCAATCGCAAAAACAACCCACATTTGACAAACTGTGATGCATTCGCAGCTTCAAACGACACATTTTCCTGTCACGAATCAAATCCTGAAACAGATCCAAATCTAAGTCCACACTTTGTCAATATTTTATCAAACATAGTTTCCAAGGGAATCCTGTCAGAAACCAATTTTGAAATTGCTCAAAACTTTGTCCATTAGTTTGCATTCTTTACCATAGGTTTCACCTTTCGTTATTTTTTTTAGGTGCATACATTTGATATTAGTTTTTCCTTAGGCTTCAAATCATTGCATACTTTGGATTAGATAAATCTCAGCACCAATTTGCAAATGTCATTATTTTCAAAACTAGGTTATCTTGGACTTCATCATCATTATCCTTTTCAGTCATTGTCCCTTTTTGTGAGATTTTTTCCAACTCAAAAGTCTAGTTAGGAAAACTCACTAGTCATATTGGCCTTGTCATCTTGTTATTTTCAGCAAAGTCCTTTAGTAACCAAAATCAAAAAAAAAAATTCAGTTTACAAGTGCTTAGATATCCTTGTCCTAAATTGCATTATAGGTTTATACATTGCATATTTTATTCCCAAAAATCCAAAAACATAGTCTTGCATTGCCATCCTTTATCCAAAAAATCTGAAAAACATAGGCTAGTGTCATCCTTGCATTTACTTGTCATCCTCATCATCCTCATTTGAGCAAATCCCTTTTACAGTTGAGACTAGGCTTCAAAGACAACAACGACAAACGGAAAAATTTGGACAAGATTTCAATCCCAACATCAATAATAACACTTATGACACAAACCAACATTGGACTTTTTCTGACCCATTTCACAACATGAACATGCAATCTTCCATGAACATTCCATCTTCATCACGAAACCCTTCTAAACCATTCATACAAAGAGACCAAAATGGACGAGTATATGCAGAAGACTTAGAAGTTGCAGCACAAAATCCTGATATAGTCTCCTTTGTAGAAAACTCAATCTTACGCGACCCTCAAAGGTATCTAGCCATGATTTTGGACCAAGGGGCCAAGTTACCACGTAGCTTTGACATAAATATTGTGAGACCTCCATCCATCTATCCTCACCATCAACAGTCACTTAACACAAATCCTGCCAGTAATCCACAACACACGTCCAGTTATCACCCTTATCCTAACTTTGACAAGGGAAACCAACTGTCCACTAGTCCATTCCAAGTCTCCATGTCATATGCTAGTCCTTCACCTATCAATCCTGTCAATGTCTACATGCCCTATCAACCATCTATCAACTCATGTCAAGTCCCCACATCATACCATATCAATCCAGTCCAAGTCTCCATGTCCTATTTTAGTCAACCTTACACTAATCCAGTCCAAGACTCCATGGCATATCCGATCAAATTCCCCATGTCACATCCTATACCATCACATCCTAATCCAATCCAAGAATCCATGTCATATCCAGTCCAAGTCTCCACATCATACCCTTGTCCTTCACATACTAGTCCAATGCAAGTACCCATGCCATATCCTAGTCCTTCACATACTAGTCCAGTCCAAGTCCCCACGTCCTATCCTAGTTCGTCATTCATTAATCCTTTTCAAATCACCCCCTCACAAGCCACATCTAGTCATGAAAATTTTGTCATTACTCAAAGTCAAATCCCATTTAATAAACTTGAGGATACATGTCAAAATGAAATCCCAAAGCATGACCTTATAATGTCACCCTCATGTCAAGAACAAGGTAGTTCATCCCATGACCCTATCTTTCAGTCCATCCATGAAGTCCTTCAAGACAATCAAGACATCCAAAACACACCTCTCCTTAATAACAATTCTATTTCCAAATATATCATCCATGACAACCCCATCTTTGACCAAGACCCTACCATTGACCAAGAAGTCCAAATCCATGACAACCCCATCTTGGACCAAGACCCTACCATGGACCAAGAAATCCAAAATGATCCACTCCTTTACCTTTATGCCATTCATGATCAAACACTTGTTGACCCTATACAGGCCTTGATTATCGACAGTTTCCAAGATGAGACACTTGCCTCCATGGGACACATAGACGATATTCCTCCAAAACAAGAATCTTCCACTAGGGACATGCTTGCATATGATCAATTTATAGCTAAAATCATTGGACACTATGACACTAAACATAATGATGGCTTCGGCATTTCCTTGGAAGCACCAACATAATCATTTGAACTTGACATGTCACACAATCAGACCAAAGATATCAGTCAGGAATATGTCCAACATGACAATGAAGCGAAGACACTTTATCAACTAGGGTCATCTACTCTTGTCAGAGCATGCTTTCTCATAGATGAAAATATTACAAGTGATAGTATCCACATACCTAATGATGGGTTAGCATCTTGCTTTCAAAAAAACAAATACCCCATTGCAAATAGAATATGTCAAAGTATGCAATATCAAGGAAAAGGACTAGGCATACACGAGCAAGGCATTCTAGAACCAATACAGCTTCAGGAAAATTACAGACATCAAGGTCTTGGTTATTCCTCAGACAGCAAATCAAATGATGTCAGTGGTACCTCCTCGATACTGGGGGCAACTTTTTCATATACAAACGTCAAAATGAAGTCCATGAGAAATTCTTTTCATAAGATTGCTGCCAACACCCCCTCCGCCCACACCATGAACCATCATTCCATCATAAATAAACCTTCCCTTTGGAACCAACAAAAACAAAATTCTTACAAGTCAAAAGATCAAAATCAAATGTCAAAGGCCATTGAATCAAACAAAAGGACAAGTGGACAAATGAAATTAAAATGGATCCCAAAGAAAGATGGATCAAACAAAGACACCAAGTCAAATACAAAAGTCAATCACAATGTGGAGCCATAAGAAAAGAGGACCCCCACATACAACAAATGTCCACCTCCTTCATTATGGTCATCAAACAAGGCATCTAAAACTATTGGTTCCAAACACCATTCCTCTAAAAACCGTCATCCACCATCCCAAGTTTGGAAAATAAAAAGTCATTCATCCAAACGTCCAAACAATCTTTCCATGTCTGCCATCATTCGTCATAACCCTACATCTCGTCTAAAGTCCAATGATCCCACATCACAAATCCATCATATCTTGGCAACAACTCTTTACCGCAAGGACTCTCATGGCACTCTATCGGAATGTGCGTATTCTGATAAGGCCAACTCTAGTATCAGAAAGGACCACAATGACATCGATCAGTTGTATACAAGCGCTACGATCCTGACAAGACAACTACTTTAGATAGGACATTATTGGCATATCATGGCACCAGTCTCTACATCGACACCGTCAATGGATTCAAAACAGTTAGTGTCATCTAAAGCATCCAGGCTATCCACAAAATCAGAAATACAAAAAAAAATTGAAAAATGTAAAAAATTGTCACCCTGATGAAAACCTGGCAAACAGGCATCTTGGTGACACCAAAAAAATCAAAAATTCAAGAAAATAGTAAAGAGAAAAATTTCATCCAACGGTGAAAACCTGGCAAACAGGCGCCCTAGATAAGTACCATGATGAAAACCTGGCAAACAGGCATCATGTGAAAAATAAATCGTCTATGTGGAATTTTATACTTGGGGGCAAGTCGTCTCATTTTCCCATGCCTTCCTCATGACATTGACATCCATCTAAGCCCTATCATTTCCACACATTTTTCCCACTTACCTCGGTCTTGACATAAAACTAGCACACATAAATTATGCTTTGGGAAAACTCTTGACATGTCTATCCTTCGGTCATACATGATTCACGAAACATCATGTCATTGACCGTCATAGTCTTATTGTCCTTATACGACATAGTCCTTGAAAATCATATGACAATTCCATTAGTCTCATGTCTCTCATCTTTTACCAAGGCCACCCCCTATCCTTTCATGTATGTCACCTATCTTGGCTTTCCCTTGTCAAACAGTCTAAGGACAATCATCATCCCATCTAGTGCTAACCAAGTCATTCCAAATGCAATGAGCACAAAATTTTACTGTGTTCTTAGCTGTAGACCTCCATACTTTCGTCACATTATCGTCATCATCCTCACGTTATTTCAGGATGCGTCCTTCCCATCAAACAATGTTGTCATCACCTGTCAATTGGTATTCAGCTTGACTAGGGGCACAATCATGTTTGTCCTTGGATTCTCATGTGTAGGCATCAGTCATATGAATTTATTACGATCCTTTTAAACGTCAAAATCCAAAAAAATCATAAAATGACAAAAGACAAAAACATCATAAAATGTCCTGAAGAAAGACCTAAAAATCATAAAACATCCTAAAGAAAAACACAAAAACATCCAAATCAATGTCAAAATCCTAAAAATGGAGTCAAAGTCAGTCATGTCAGTCAGTCCATGTCATTGTCGAACTACATTGTCTCTGCACATTTGCTATGTAGGCAAGGCCATCAGTCGATGAGTCCCCAAGACATTAGGTCAGTCCTTTTAGGTTAGTCCAAATAAAATCGTGGCATTTGTCACAATCGTCACATCGGTCAAATAAGTCAGACATAGTCAAACTCAGACACAAGATAATCATTCGAAACATCAATGTCAAAATTGGTCAAAATTAGACAACACAATCCAATCAATTATACAGTCAACATTAGTCAACTTGCCAAAACATATTAGTCAAAACAATGTCAGTCTCGTCACTCTTTGGTCCTTTTCAAGATGTGTCCTCGGATTTAGACCTCGTCAAAATGTCCTTTTCCTTTTTCGGGATGTGTCCTTCCCGACAATAGGCCTCGTCAACCAACACTGTCAAATTGGAAAAACCCTTAAACTGTCCAAACTGGCCAAGAAATCAATCTTTGGCAAACAAACATTGGCAAACAAAATAAAATGGTTGTTAATCTTTCTGATCTATCTTGTCTTATCTTTTGACTATCTTGGCTATTTTGTCTTATCTTTTTACTGTCTTTTCTTTGTGGTCATGTTACTAGCTACCTCAAGGATGTCCCATGAAGGATTTAGAGGTGCGATGACATCTCCTGACCTATTTTATTTTCTTTGACTGTTGTCTATGGATTGTCTTGACAAAAAGACTGGGGCAATATGACCCTTAGTATGAGTTAGGACATTCCTTATCTGTGACTATCTGTTTTTCAAATGGATGACCTTGCACACCTTGGTCTACGTCATATCATGGTGTTTGTTGTCCATTTGTGTCATTTTACTGCCCAATGATGATTAAGAGCAATAAATATTAAAGTCCTATGGCAATGTTTTGAAGGATTTGGTCTAGGAACTAACATGCATCTTCTTTAGTCTTGTCAGCTTCTCTCACTCATCTCAGATAGGCATTGCATCCATATCACCATCCATATCTTTTGCACTAACATTTATGTCTCTTCATATTCTAGTTTTCTCATCAATTTCGAGAGCACACTCATGTTCTCGGAACCCATCTTTCCTCTCGAGGGGGCATACCTCTACCCTCCTCGTCATTCTTCCTCATCGTATTTTGCACTGGGGCATGGCTTTGACTTATTTTCTTTGTCACAACGCGACAAGCGACATTATGACAAAGAGGGGCAAAATGTAGACACCTAAAAATGACCTAGGCCTGCAAGCTTCATTTTTACCACTTTTGTCCTAGCATAATTATGACATCTAATTATGTCCTTGGTCCACATTCGACTATTGATTAAATAATTCATAATTATTTAATTAATTCATGTCCATTTATTCTTCACGATTATTAAATAAATAAATTTCATTTATTTATTAAATGTGTCATTAATTGTCTAAGTCTACCCTTAATTAAATAAATTTCTTAATTTGTTTAATTACCTTTCTTCATTTATTTCTCCTTGATTATTAAATAAATAAATCTTATTTATTTATTTAATGTCACTAATACTCACAATTAAATAAATTCATTAATTTATTTAATTCTTAATCATATCTTCTAAATTGAATAATTAGTTTTTAATTATTTAATTAACAAAAATAATATTCCTCTCATTTTAAATAAATGAAATTATTTAAAATGTCATCACTTTCTTAACTGTCAGTCCATTTTGGTAAATAATCTAAAAAAGATTATTTATTTGTCTCACAAAATTCATATTTTGAGTTGATTGGTAGCTTTCTTCCAAAAAAACAAATAAAGCAAGCAAGTTCTTGATTTTAATCAAATTTGCTTTTCAATGCATCTTTTTATGGATCTCACAAAGCAGGCTATCTTTATCTTCTCAATTTTGAAAATCTTTATTTTCAAAATTAATTATCTCATCTTTTCTCCACCACTGATTCGATTTTCTTCTATAACATCTTGATCACTCATTTAAGGATTTTTCCCTAACCCTAATTAGGGATTATCAAGTGAAATTTTGTCCTCTGATTTTAGGTTTCTGTCAAGAGTCAATCTCATCCGTCCATTCAAAATTGCATTTTCTATAAAATGTTAATTTTACTCATAATTTAGGATCCACCATTTCATTATTATAGGCATTATAGTCATTCATCATTTATGATTTGTCATAGGCATAGGCATAATTTTACTTAAATCCTTCAAAACTTGCATAGGACAATGGCATAGTCAAATTGCTCACACACTCGATCTGAGGGCATCAAATCATACGCTGCAAATTAGAAGGTGTTATGGAGGTGATTCATGGAAGCTTCGCGAATTTGGTATAATCGTTTCGTTATTTATTGTTTTCATTGTGCTTCATATCTCTTTGGGTTTATTTCATATGATTTCAATTGATTATCTATTATCTAACCTGAATTTTACCCTTAGTTACACCACTAGGGGAGTGTATTCACATTTTGGGAACTTCCTTTACATTCTTGGTTGTTGTGTGTTTTGGACAGCATAGCAATTTGATCAACATTTCTTGGTATGTTGTTAGAGGGGTTGTGTCCTCTAAGTGTGATGATTGGTCCTGGGTGTATAGTTTTAGCATTGACAATGCCATCATTAGTTACATTCTTGTTTGGGGACCAATACTTGTTCTTGTCATTAGGGATTCTTTGGACATTTGGATTTTTATTTGTTATTTTAATCTCACCTTTTTCAATGAGATCCTTTTCAAGTATGATACCCGTTTCCACTAGTTCAACAAAGGAGGTGCAATAATGTACTCTTAGGTCACTTCTCAATTTTGGATTAATTTTTTATAGGAATATGGTAACCTTTTTCTTTTTAGGTATTTCAACTAGACATCGGCTAGCTATACTTCTCCATCTTTGGAAGAAGGGGATAAAGTTCTCTCCTTTGTCTTGTGTAGTATGACATAATATGGCTATTGTGATTTCATTGTCAGTGTTAAAGGTGAAATGTTCAACAAATTTTTTAGCAAGTTCACCCCATGATCTTATTCCATATGGAAGTTGAGAAAACCTTTCAAGTGTTATTCCAATAAGGCTTCGAGGAAAAAGTCTCATGAGATATTTGGGGTCATATGCCATGTCTATATACATTGTGGAAAATTCTCTTATGTGCTCAATAGGATTACGCTTCCCATTATACTTAGGCAATTTGGTATGACATATCCCTGCGGGAAGGGTGGCATGTGTAAACTTTTTTCAAAGGGAAATGGACATAAGTATTTTTTTGAATAGGTATTTTTGTTAGACATTATCATATTGTCCATTTGTTGTTGAAGAGCTTGCATTTTTGTTTACAAAACATCCACTTGTTTCAATGATGTGTTGGGTGTATTGTTGGGGTCTATGTAAGTGTTTTGGGATCCAACATTTTGTGACAGATTTTGGTTCAATATGTGAGTGTATGATGGATTTTAGTTTGGAATAAGAGAGGATATGTTTTTCTTTGATGTTGGTTGGTTGGGAATGTGAATTTTATGCAAAGGATTGGGTTGGTTTCTAAATTGCATGAAGGGTATATGTCCCATTTTTTAAACCCCTATTTGTGGTATGGCACTAGTGGTGTTGATGTTTGATGTGGTATTTGTCATGCTTATGTCAACTTTGGGCCTTTTTCTTGCATTATTGGTTCCAAAGGGATTTGACGATGATGCCCCTATGGTAAAGTTAAGGCCTTGCATCATTCTTGATGTGCCAAAGGGTGATGTGTGTATTGTTGTTGCACTTTGGGTAGATCCTCCAAATGGTATGGTTGTGTTTATTTGTGGGATGGAGCCACTAGAGACCATTGTGTTGTTTCCTTGGGTAGATTAAGTTTGCAATTTATGGATATCAAATCCAGGAGGTAATATGGCACCTTCTGCCAATAATTTTGTTAAATATCATTGGGGGTCTTGTGCCAAGTATTCATCTACAAAAGAGGCAAATTTTGGGTCTTGAGCAGCAGACTCTAAGTCTTCAACTAAAACATGTCCTTTTTGGTCTCTAGTGAAAAAATTTCCAATAAGGATTTGTGAGGTCTTGATGTCCCTTGTGAGGAGTTTGCAAATGGATTGATAAAGCCTTGTGGGTCAGCCATATTGTCTCTTTGTTTTCTTTTTGACCTGGTTTCTACCATATAATACATGCTCAAAATTCAAATGATATGGAACTATGTCTATGAATGGAAGTGATATGAACTTAGTCTATGTTTTTGGATTTTTTAGGTATAAGGAATGAATGCTAATGCAACTATGTTTTTGGTCTTTTTTGAAAAGGAGGTATGTCTTAATGTAATGTGCCAATCATTTCTAAGGGGGATTGTTGATTGTCTAATTTAAAGTGGTAATGATGCAAAGTGATAATAATGTCTAAAAGAAAGTGTAATGTCCAAAAAGGGATTTCTAATGCAAAGTGATAAGTGATAATTTCTAGTTTTGATATGTTATGACAAATTCTGAGTATGTTATGAGATGTTCTAAATGCGAGGTATAGGAAAACTCTAAAAGGTAATAAACTTTGGGAGATCTAAGAAAAGGTTACTAACCATCCAAATTTTAGCCAATGCTTCAATTTGAACTGTCAAAGGACCTTTTTGAGACCAAGTGAAATAACCAAGAGACAAAGTGAGTGGTGCAGGGGCACCATTGAAGAATTTCAGTCAAGCAAGGTTGATCATCAGTAGGCTCTATCATTTTTGAGAAAATGCATGAAATAAGGTCTTGAAGACTATTTTTCAATGTAATTATTCATAAATTGATGGTTATTAGGTTTCTTAGGGTCATTTAAGTTGATATTACAAAATTTGCAAATTGTTGCAAAATGTTGTCAATCAACAAAACTTGCAAATGCAAGATTTTAGGGAATCTTTTGGTCAAAGGTCAATAAAAGGTAGTGAATTCTTTTAATAAGGTCATTTTAGTGGTAGATGAGTATTTGTAGGTGCAATAAGGTCAATTTTAGTCCACGCAAAGTTTTTGCAAGTCATTTTTGTCAAATTTTGAAATGTTGCTAAAAATAGTTGTAAAGAGACAAATTTGCATGTTAAGAGAAAATGAATGCCCCTCCATTCGAGTGAATTCTTGTAACTAATGAGGGACATGTTTAAAAATACTAAAAAGGCTCGAGCAAGATGTAATCAATTTGGCATTAAAGAATCAAAACAATTTTGCAACGTTTCAACAGTAAAGTCATTGTATTTTTTGTAATTCTTGAACTTTACAACCTCTGTACAGCTCGTACAGTCATTGTTTTTCTTTAAAAAAAATTGTATTTGGTGAAGGAATGTTTTAACTCTCCATTGCATCAATTTTGAGAGTCTTTCATAAGGATTGGAGGGAGAACTTGCTGATTTTCTATAACAGCCTGATAAAACCAGTCAAGGGATTGTTTTGAAGCTAAAAATGACATTTTAAGTCTTTCCACCTATTGTTTTGACTGTGGCTCGATGGAAAGACTTGTATTATGTTATATTAGATGATTTTATGGCTTAGGAGGTTAGAGGATTCAAGTATATGGTTTTTTGTTGATGCCCTAGGGCTGGGTAAAGTATTTTATCAAGTGAACTTGAGTTGTCATGTTAGGGTTTTTGCAAAATACTGATGGAACCAGTCATGAGATGATTTTGTAAGCTTGACCAAACTATTTGGATTTTATTGGTTACCTTTGTTGAGTTTGTCTAGCCTGGGAGTTTGGAGAATGAATAAACCCTAGGTTATTGCATGAAAAGTGAGGGTTTGTTGGGACAACACCCCAGAGAACTTAAATCCTTGAATTGATCATGAAATTTGGAGTTTTGAAACACAATTAGTGATTTTCTAAGAGATTGAGTGGAGACTTGAAGTTTTGGAGGGACTTCCTTTGGAAAATAGGGCTAATTTAGTATCCCAAAATAGAGTTGGTTTATTGAATCTCCAAAGAGTTCTTAAGAAACCTTATAGGATCTTTAAGTATGTTGTTTCATGAGTTGAAGTGACTGTCAAAAGTTGTTTGTTAGGTCTCTGTACGGCCTACCCAATGAGTTATTGAGGAAAGGTGGCTTTGAAGGGCTACAAGGCTTTAGTTGAATGTTTAAGTCAAGTTGAGTGAATTAGAGCTACAAAGGTGGATTTCTTGATCAAGTTTGATCTTTTGTGAGCCTGTGAAGAGTCATCACACCCTGCTTACATCAGTGAGTTCCCAAACTAGACTTGGAAAAGACTCAACAAAATGACAAAGACAACAAGTGTGACAAGTGACTTGGTCCAATGACAATTTTCCTTGAAGCAAAGGTTTGTACAAAGTATGGAAAGTTGGCCTATTCTGAAATCTGCAAAGGTAATGACCTAAGAGTTTGATTAATCTAAAGGTGATGGGGAATCCTAAATGCAACTAAATTTTGCAAATGGTATGCCTATTGTTATGAATAAGTGATAACTAAAAGGTGCAATGGTGAGAAGTTTTGGGCAAATATTTTTTGATTTTTCTTGTACAAAGACCAATGTAAAAAGGTAATTAGAAATTTTTTTTGAATGTTTGACCTCGGATTGTGACAGTGAAATTTGTTTTCCAGAGTGACAGGAAATTGTGATTCAGGGCAGTCAATTGCATTGTATATTTAACAGATGTGTTGTTTATCAACAGTTGTATTCTAGATTTGGTAGATGTGTTGTTTGACAGTTGGTTGCATTGTACAGTAGCAGTTGTGGTTCACAGTGAACAAAGTATGGTTTTTTCTGCAATTTTTGACAAAGTTTGAAAATGTGTTTTAATTTGATTGTGATTTTGCAGATTATAGAGGTGTTTGTTTGTGTCCTTTTGTTTGAATTTGATCAAATTTTAGAAAAATAGAAGACAGACTGAAGACACTTGTTTCTTGTCTTGGGTTATTTGATAGAAATTTTTTGAAAACAAGCACAATTCCTAGTAGGAAAGGTGTGTATACTTGGTATAGCTCACTGAAATATCTCGGATCACTGTTGAACACTTCTCCTTCTTGAGAGTGGATAGCTTAGAAGTTTGGTGGAATTGGCTCCCCTCCATGGCACTCACTTCTACGGGTGCAACAACTTTGAATTCTTGGGTATTCACTTCCCGAAATTTTCTATCTCTACTCAAGGGATTCAGTAGTGAGTATCTTTGGGCATTATTTTGTACCCAACAGTATACCAAGTAACAGTTGAATGGTTAGGCTTCTAAAAACAAAAGGTGTTTAGTAAGGGCTTTCGGTTCAGGGGGTACTATGATAAGCTCCCTCGGGAGGTCTCCCAACCCTTAGAACAAGGGTTTATGTATCATAAAGATACTAGGGGAGAGCTATCACATACCACATCCCGTTGATTGCAAAATTTCCTCGCAATCACACATTTTTATAGCAATTCGCAAGGACTTGGATTTAGCCCGCTACCACTTGGGTCATTCCCTTGGGGTGAGTATTTTTTCCCACCAAGGCAAACCCTCTAAAGTTAATAACAATTTCTCTTGCACCCAGGATCACACAAGTGCGCAAGGGGAGAGGATACTTTTGTTATTAAATTGGGATCTAATCTAAATAGAAGCATGCAAAAGCACCAAACACAACAAGTAATTGTTCATTTTAGGCACCAAACAAAATGTGTTCTAAGCTAAACAGGCAATCAGTTTTAAATTCAAGCCTTTGACAAACATCATTCATCATATTTCTTTAGTAATTTCACATTCAATTCTTCGACATATGAAAATTTTGGATTTAAACCTTCGACAAATGAACCTGCAAAAAAAAACTTAAATCTCACTTATCACATGCTACCAACAGAATATTAGTAAACAGAAAACCCTAGCCTATTGAACTAGAAATGCAAAAAACTGAAAAAGAAACATGCAAAAATTAAAAGAAAACCCTCAATAGGCAGTTGTGTCACAAAATGGTAGATGTGGTTCATAGGAGAGATCAAATGCATTTCAGGAAAATTGATTGTAGCTTATGGGACCTCAATTGCAATTTAGAATAGTAGATGCGGCTCATATTTCTAATGGTTGCGGTGAAAGAGAAAGGTGAATGCGGCGATCAACAGGCAGTTGCGGCGCAATA
The DNA here is from genome assembly GCA_007258455.2 of Sequoia sempervirens. Classification (NCBI taxonomy): domain Eukaryota; kingdom Viridiplantae; phylum Streptophyta; class Pinopsida; order Cupressales; family Cupressaceae; genus Sequoia; species Sequoia sempervirens. The sequence continues at coordinate 41,012 of VDFB02143746.1, forward strand.
ACCTGAACCTACAAAATATCTGAATATCTATCAGACCCAAAAAAATTAACAATTCCTATGACTTAACCCTAGGGTTAGAATGATAAACCAGAAACCTAAATGCCCTAGATTCAACAGAAATAACTCGAGATTTAAGAAAATCTAAATACACCCTAATGAAAATCAGTTGTGTCACTCTACTAGCGATTGCGTCACTCTAACTTGGCAATTGCGTCGAAACGTACCAAAAACCTACAAAACAAATAAAATCATATGGATTCTCATTTTCCTTCACATCAAGTTAACCAAATGTAGCGAGGGAAAATTCCAAGTTAGCAATATAGAACGTAATCAAACTAAACCCTAGCTAATAATGAAGCACAATGGAAGATAAAGCATAAATAAACAAAAGATTTTACCAAACCCTCATGCATTCCATGAATCACCTTTATTACACTTCTCCATTTTGCTATATAATAAATACCCTCAGATTTTACTTAAGCATGCAAATATGGCCTAAAGATAATAGCAATAGCAAAATATTAAAGATTTTTAAATGGCTATGGATGTACTAAGCAAGATGGAAAAATAACAAAAGACGTCTAAGATTTCTAAGGCTTCCAAGATTTATAAGATGAAGAAATGATGAAAGAGCCCTTTTTATAAGCAAGCCGATTTCGAATGACAAGCTAAGATTGAAAGACAATTAATTGACAGTCAAGATTAAAAAGATGAGGCATGAGATAAAGTTAGGGCTAAATTAGAAAAGATGAACAGTCAAGATTAAATTAAAAATAATTTAATCAATGGTGGAGATTAGTCGAGACACAGAGGGATAAGAATTGGATGTAGAAGATAAGATCGACATAGAAAAAGTAGTGAGTTAGAGAGAAAACCAAATCTTTTCTCATCTTAGTGACCAATAACTAATTAAATAATAAAGATATTATTTAATTATTGAAGATTGTGATAAGGAAGAATCATCATTTTAAATTAAAATAATGATTTTAATTCAAAATTCAAGATATTGGGTCAAATTAAATAAATAACATTTATTTAATTAAAGAGAGAAAAGGCTAATGAATAATTAAATAATTAAAAGTAATTATTTAATTATAGTGGAAAGTGACATAGGAATTAAATAAATAAACATTTATTTAATTTTAGAAAGAAGATAGGTTTAATTAGTGATGTAATTAAATAACATTTATTTAATTAATCGAAGAAGAATAAAGATAGAATGAATTAATTAAATAATTAATATTATTTAATTAATAGAGGACATATGACTTTAGGAAATAATTAAATAATTAAAATTATTTAATTATGAGGAATAAAGATGAAAGAATTATGAAGAAATTTAGAGTCACGGGCCTAGGACAATTTTTAGTGTCTACAAGTAGAAGTCTTACCACCTTTATCATGAGCACATTGGGGTTTTATGGTTACCAATTCAATGGACAAGAAGCCAAGTCCTTGATGGTCTTTATATTCTCGAAGTTGAATAGGATCCATGATTCCTTGTTCTTGTGCCCCCAATCCTTTACCTTTGTAGCCCCAATTTTTACACAATTTGTGTCCTTTAGGATACATATGGATCTCAAGGGTAGGAAGCTCATTTTCTACTTTGTACAACCAAGAGGAAATATCCATTTCTAATCCCAAGTCTTCTATGTCTAATAGTCCCCATTTGTTGAAGTTTTTGAAGGTTTCTTTTGGTTTCAAGTTGAATGTTTGGCCTTATGAGTGTGGAGATGGGGGAAGTTATCACATGTAAAAGGAATCTTGAACTATATATTCTCCACATCCTTTGTCAGTTATCTTGACCTTGTCCTCAGAAATGGAAGGTGGCATTGATGATGGTTGCAATGCAGATGAATTAATGTAGGTGGATGAGGTGGAGGCTTCATCATTAATGGGTCAATGGTGATATATTTTGTACTTTCCTTCCAATGCTTTGCAATATAGGAAGGGTTGTTGGTCGATGGGAATGGTGATTTCTTTTTTTTTATGAGAAAATTTTAGGCATTGATAGTAGGTGGAAGGGATGGCTTGCAAGGGATGTATCCAAGGTCATTCAAGGAGGATGTTATATGGTAGATCAAGGTCAAGTATATATGATATTTGGTTTCCATAATGGTCAGTCCAACTTGAACAGGAAGTTTGATAGTACCTTTTGACTCCCTTTCAGCATCATCATATTCCTTTATGATTATCTTCTTATGGGGATCAATGACATCATTTGAATAACCCAATTGTTTTATTAATTTCAATGTGCATAAATTTAGGCTAGATCCACCATCTATTAGAACCATTTTGATGTTATGCTTGTGAACAATGGCTTCTATGTGTAGTGGTTTATTATGAGGTGTTTTGGAATGAAGGTTTTTATTAGTGAATGATAATTGGTGTGAGGATGAAAGGTGTCCAATTATAGCTTGGAATTGATTAACATTGATATCACTTGGTACTCAAGATTCTTGAAGAGCCTTCTCAAGTGCTTCTTTATGGATGGGTGATGTACAAAGGAGTTCTAAGATGGAAATTTGGGATGGATTTTTTCCAAGGTGTTCAACGATATTATAGTTTTTAGTGTTTGATGGAGTGGATGATGAGGATGATGCTCCTTGTATTATCACTTAGCCTTGGCAGGTGGTGACGGTGGAATCAAGAGCTTTTACGGTTATGGTGTTGCATTGCTCAATGCAAATGATGATTGTGTCGTGTGCGGATGGGTTAGAATTATTGGTATATATATATGAGACATTATTATATAAGGATTGTCCATCATTATGTTGTGGGAAGGGTTGTGTATAGATTCCTAGTTGCTCATTTGGGGAGTTTTGAATTTGAATTTTAATTTCTACCTTGTCGATAAGATCTTGAATGTAATTCTTTAGTCTCATACATTTGATGGTGCTATGTCCTTTAATGTAGTGATATTCACAATATTTGTCTTCCCTATACCATTTGGGTTTGGGTTTGCTTTCACCAAGAGGTGTAGTGATAGGGAATTTGATCATGTTTCCTTGTGCCAATCTATGAAATATGGCATCAAGAGGTTCCCCTAGAGGAGTGTATTTATGTTTGGATTGGTTATTTTGTTTTCCTTTTCCTTGGGGAATAGTTATAGTCTTGTATACACCTTGTTGTGTGTTGTGATATGGTGCATTTTGTATGTTTTGGACATGTTTGCTATTAGAGTGAGTTTCATTTATCAGTGTGCAAGCAAGGGTTACCAGTTGTTCTGAGTTGAAGTATTTGAATAATGTGAGGTTGATGAAGTGTTTGATGAATCTCAAGTATTTTGTGAGTTACTCTTGATCATGTTTAGGTGAATTATGTTTTCTGGAACTTTCAACTTAAGGATTGATTTGAGGAAGCGTGTACTTAATGTTTATGGTATTTTGCATAGGTGTTGGTCGACCTTGTGTTTAACACTAAATGTGAGGCTTTTAGAAGCATGATGAGGTGTGTTTGGATCTATTTGGATCCTAATTAAAGATTTTTATAGGTTTCCTTCATTCCTATCCACCACAAGAATGGTAGGTGCCAACCTATTTTGAATTTGTATGCATAATGGCTATTTGTTGACATTGGAGAAAGTTGTTGAGGTTGAGGTTGATATAAATAAGTGTGGTGTTGTTGTAAAATAAGGGATGAATGAAATGTGAAGCAAGATAGATATAATATCAATGCGAGTGAAGTGTGTGATACGAGGTTGAGCATAGCAATGTGAATTTCAATGTTAGGGTTCCTAAAGGCAATGAGCTGAAGGCATCCAAGATCATTCAAGAAAGACTACAAAAGTGTGCAAGAATTGTGGTGGATTTCCTCATTACATTGAGAAGTTTTCTCTATGTAACATTCTTCTTCTATCTTCTTATATTTCTTTATGTGGTTGTGAGCCCTTTTGGATAGTGTGTCCTATTATGATAGTGAGCTCTTGTACCGGATTTGCAATTACTTATATTGTGATCTAACCCTCACCGTGGTTTTTCACTCATTGAGTTTTCCACATAAATATGGTGTTCTCTTGTGTATGATGTTGTTATTTCAGTTGTTGTTATGTGTATTCCATGTTTAATCATACTAACAGAATAAGGGTTTAATGAATGCATGTGGATCTGATTATTGTTGAGGGTTTTGAAGGTTTAATTTGCTACAATTGATTCACCCCCCCCTCTCAGTTGTGTTGTTCATTTCAACAATTGGTATTAGAGAAATGTTCCTTGGATAAGAGCTTAACCACTTAAGGTGTATCCAATATGGTGAACAAGATTGCTTTGGAGTATCCTAGATTCATTGGCTCAGATTACGCATTTTGGAAGACAAAGATGGAAGGATATATGTCTGCTCAGGGATATGAGATTGAAAATGCTTATCAAAATACATATACTCATCCTCTGAAAGGTCCAAGAACAAGTGTATAAATCAAGGCACATGAGATCAATGTAAAGGAAAGATTTATTATTGTGAACAGTCTTTCAAATAATGAATTAGTTAAAGCTATGAGTTTGAATATTGCTAAAGAAGTTTGGGATAAGCTAGAAAGCATTTATGAAGGAGATCTAAAGGTCAAACAAGAAAATTTACAAAACTTGAAGGAAAAATTTCAAATGATTTAAATGTCTAGAGAAGAAACAATTAACCCCTCGAGGCGAAGAATGTGGTGGAGGAAACTCTGTCACGGGCGCTGAAATAGTAGGTGGTCCTGTAGCGACCTCTGCCTGTGCCACTGTCGGAACTGAGAAGGCAGGTGTCATCTCAACAGTATAAAACACCCGTGAAGTCACTGCGGCTAGACTCTGAGAAGTAGAAGGATCAACCACTGGCGGCTGTACCTGGCCTGGCCTCTGTACTGAACCAGTGGAACCATGACTGTGCCCTGAATGGTGACTCGGAGTGTGCCTGCGTGAATGGTGTGACCTGTG